>PVJH01007081.1:0-95854 GCA_004026705.1 Nesogale talazaci | reverse complement strand
ATATGTACATGTCTGTATTTAGACCTCTATAAATACCTTTTGCCACCTAGTTCTTTGCTCTATTTCCTTTTACTTTCCTCTTTTCCCACTATCATGTTCAGCCTTCATTTGGGTTTCAGTAGTCCCCCTTGGTTACATTGCCCTTGATCAACTCCTACCAGGCCTCTTACACCCTCCTCACCGCTGATTTTTGGATCCCTTGTTGTTCCCTTGTCCCTGGGTATGTTAACATTACTTCCTTTCCCCCACCTCCCCGTCTCCCATGTTTCCCTAAAACTGTTGGTTCTGTTGTTTTCTCCTCCAGATTGTTTATCCAGCCTATCTTCTCTAAGACTGGCAAAGATAATAATATGCACAAAAACAAGACAAAGCAAAACAAAACAATGAAATAAAAGAACAGAAAAAAAGAACAACAACAAAAAACCAATGACAAAAAAAAGTGTGCAAATAGTACAAGGTCTGTTTGCTGACCTCTGGAATGGTTTCTGTTTGAGTCTGATGGGGTGCCATGCCCTGGCCCCAAAGTCTATTTTTGGTACTCCCTTGGGATTTCTTTGCTTTCTTCATTGCTCCCCTTGATGTTCTGTTGCACACCCTTAGTGTTTTGCTTCAGTGTGGTGGGGTCAGATTGAACGCAATTCCCATACTGTGTCTCCAGTGTTGTCCCTGGAGGGCTATGGGTCAGTAATGGATGCAGTGTTTTGTAGGGAGGCCTGCCATATGATCCTCTCTGTGCATTGGCTCTTCTGAGCATAGATATCATCCTCAAGGCTTGGTGGGCCAGAATGTGCTTCTCTCTCTTCTTCCCTTTTTTTTTTTTTTTTGCTCCTGTGTGTTCTGATCAGACATGTCTCTCTCCCTGAGCTGTAGCTTCAGTGCTGTCTTCTGAAGTAAAATCTTCTGGGAGGTAGGGGTGACTGTCCACATAATTGGGATTGGGGGCCAGCCCCCCAGACCTCTCTACCATTTCCCTGCTTTATGCTGGTATGTTGCATTCACATCTTGGAGCACTGGGTTGAAGTCTGGTCTCTCTTTCCCTGTGGAGATATAAACAATATCCGCGCCCCCCGCCCCCCGGGGTGGGTTAGTGCCCTGTTTCCATGCTACCCATTCCATTTTTTTTCTTCCCCCTCCTTTTTAGTTGGTTACCATATCTATCCCTGGATTTGGTCTGGCCTTTGCCATACTACTAGCAGACATCTTTTGATAGTAACCTGTAGTAACTTTTAGTAAGTCTCCCAAGAATAGAAAACTGTATGAATAAACAACCCCTAAATTAATTGCTATTTATTTGGCTCCAACTTCTGGGGAAGCCAGAGTAAAACTGTGCTTCCTAGAGTTTTCTGGGTTTAAAGTTTTGAAAATAGATTGCCAGGGCTTCTTTCCCAGAAATTTCTAGGTAGACTTGAACCATTAACCTTTCAGCCAACAGATGAGTACATTAGTCATTTATTTCACCTAGGGCAATCAAATAGCACATACTTATTTATTTTAACAATTAAAAATGTGGATTAGCTGTGTTTAAGGGTGTGAGGTAACTTTCAGGTCATCAATTTTTTATTCAACAGTTTAAACTACTTACCAAACTTCCAACAGTTTAGCCTGCCAACCTTCCTTTGATTTCTCTTCTCCTTCATTTTCCCACATTGCTCTCTCCCCCTTGGTAACCTCCAAAGTCTATTCCATTTGGTATGACTGTCATTGCTGTGGTTTTTCATTGTAGTGGTATCATAGGATTTTGACCTATTGTGATTAACTAAGTTCTCTCAACGTATTATTCTTCCAGGATTAAAAATTCAAACTCAGTACCACTGGGTGGATACTGATTCATAGTGACCCGATAGGCTTGGGTATAACTGCCCCTTGTGGATTTCCAAGACTGTAATTCTTCAGAGGAGTTGAAAACCTCCTTTTTCTTCTCACAGGTGTGTGGTTGTTTCAGGCAAGCACGCCAACGCATAAGGGAAGGATACTGTTTGAAAATAGTTTGGTTAGTCTCACAAGAGACCTCTTTAGGGGAGGAGTTTCATAAACAGTAGATGTCAACATAAAGCCAGTGAATGCATTGATGAAGAATGATTGCTGTGTGGTACGGATATGAAGAAGACAGTGGACACTAAGCAAGGGACCAAAAACACGAAAACTCTGCTATTTCAAAGTTGAACCTGTTTTCATTTACTTGGGTTGGGAGGCAGAGAAAGGGGATCTGAGTCAAGTAAAGACTAAAATATGAACTGGCATAAACTCCAATGATGCTAAATCAGTGTTGCTTCTCTGTTCACAACCTTTGCTTTTTGTAAAAAATATGAATAATTAGAGGAGTGATCATCATTGGAGGACTTCCTAGTTACGTCACAATGTTGGGAAGAAACCCACATCGAACTTAAAATACATCCCAGTACTCTCTAATATTGTCAACTTGAGCGAAATGAATTCATTTCTTGCCACTCTCAAGAGAATGAGTCCAAACAGTGAGACACAAAACTTTCCTTAGTTGAATTAACCCAGTGATTGATAAATGATGCTTTTACTGGTTTGTAGCACTAAATTTTTATGGTCAAGATTTAACTTATGGCATATGTGATGCTGAGACTGGGTCGAGTATCATTCAATGCAGAGATTCTCAAATATTTGGTTACTTAAAGCATCACTTGGAAGACTTGTTAAAACACTGATTCCTAGACCTCATGCCAAGGGATTTCTTACTTCTGTTGTCTGGGGTGAGGCCCCAGAATTAGCACTGTTAACAAACTCCCAGTTGGTGTTGAGGCTGATAGTCTCTGGACCTTCTTTGAGTAGCAAAGGCTCAATAAAAATGAGACATGTCATTTCAGAGTAATGGAAGCTAGGTGTACATTTCTTAGCCTTCTCATCACTAAACCAGCAAGATGATCATTAAGCTAATTTTACTTTAAATTTCATTTTTCCTAACAAAGACAAGACAGAGCATAAATTTCTATCAAATTTTTAAAGGGACAACTTGGCATTGACTCTGAATTCTTAAAGTTAAAATGTTATTGATTCTCCATTTTATTAAATAAATATCCTTTGAGTTTAGCTTTAGCAGAGGGAGGTAGAGTGAGAGTGGTCAGTGAATTTCACTGCCTGCTTATTGGGATGCAGAAGAAATATTTATTTCTACTATGTCAGATAGACAAAACAAATGATTTTTTTAAAGGGAGGATATGAACAGAGGTTATATTCATACCTGTATTGAAATAGACAAAAAGAAACTATTTGGTTAGCAGCTAACAAGAGTATATCATTTTATCTCTCCGTGTTTGTTTTTGTCCTTACGTGATATGATGTGCATGGTGTTTGGAAGGTGCGATGTTTGATGCTCTGTGTGTGCCTTGTTTTGTGACTAGGCAATTATCTGTTTGACAGAGTGTACACAGCCTGGCAATGAGAGACAGTGTGCCTACATTGCCAACAACACTTGTGATATAGTTCTTGTCCAATCAATTCCATCTCATGGTGCTCCTATGTGGTCAGAGGCGAATGTTAACTCAAACCACCAATCTTTCGGGCAGCCTCTGAGTGTGCTAACCATTTGCCTCTTTTACTTCCTGTGTCAGTCCGGGTAGACTAGAGAAACAAATCGATAGACATGCATGTGGACAAGGTTTATATACAAGAGGAATGGGACATTGAGAAAGCATCCCAGCCCAGTCCAGTTCAAATTTATAAGTCTGATATTAACCCATATGCCCAATATCAGTCTATAAAGTCTCCTTTCGACTCACGAAGTCACAGGTCAGTGGGGGCAGAGTCCCAGCACCGACAGAGGTTTCCCCAGGGCTCCTCACTTCCAGGACTCAGGGTCCATCAACAGCATCCCGTGGTAGTAGAAGCAACTTATCACTGGCAGGGGTCTCCACGTGGCTTCTGCAGCTTCAGAGGTCTGGTTCTATCAGGGTAAGGCTGTGTGGCTTCTCTTCTGACTCATCCAGCTCTTTGAATGCTGCCATCTTGTTTGTCCATAGTTTGTCATCTCTGAGACTAACTCCCAACAACTGGGGAGAGAGCTTCTCATCTCCACGAGGGAATTATTGTGAGATTTCCCAGAAGCCTCAGGAGAAAGCCATGCCTGCATGGAGGCCTCATTGGCTACTCAATGGCTATCTCCAGATTAACAGGCCAGACTCTACTCCCACATCTCAATCATGAAATTAACATAAGCACATGACCTCCACACTCCCCAATCAGAGCTCATCATTGTCCAGGTAATTCTGACTCGCAGGACAGGCACAGAGTAGAACTGCTTCTGTAACTCTTTATGGGAGTCATGTTTTCCTCCTCAGAGTGGCCGCAGCCCAGCACATAACCAGGTCTCCTGTTACCCCAACAGCCACTTGCATATCAGCATAAATCCAAGTGAGTATCAGGGAGCCTTGTTGGAGCTAAGGTATCAGTACCTTTGAGAGTGCGTTCATTTAGCGTATCACAGGGGAAAACGTGCATCCAGGCATGAGCAAGACAGCACAGGTCAGGAGAAGAAGGGAGGCCTAGATTTGAGCATCCATGTGTACATAGTGTGTCTGCATAATGATTTGCCATCCTGAAAAGCCTCGTCAAGGCCAAAGTTGGACTGTTTTCTCAGTCTTATAGGGCTGCAGAGAGTCATCATGTCCCACCTGTGAAGCAGTGATGACTACTTGGGTCATCATGAAATGAAAGTTGGCTTTAAAAATGCAACCTATTTGTCAATATAGACTATCTACACATGTATCTAAACATAGACTTGGGACCCCTAGCTTGTGCAAATGGTTCATAACAGACTGCTAATCTAAAGTTTGGAAGGTCAAATTCACCTAGTAGTACTGTGGAAGAAAAGGTCTGGTCACCTGCTTCCTTTACTGTCATAACTGGGACAACCCAATGGAGAATTCCTTGTTTATTACCCAAGAATCACTATGGAAACTAACCATCACAACAACCCACATGTCCACACAGAATTCTGCATGAAGTGTACATCTGAGTAATTATACTTCTTCTTTCCTTAAAAAGACCGACTTCATTTGTGAAGTGGAGATGTTTTCTTAGTGGCAAGGGGGGAAAGAAAAAAAAAGATCCTTTCAACTGAAAATGGGAAAGAATTTACTAAGTTTGAAAAACTAAAAATAATTTCTGGCTGCTCTTATTCCTGTCCTCTGTATTTAGAGGAATTTAAGCCTGATACTATTATTACAGGAAATTCCACAGCATGAACATTTTCTGGTATTTTCATAAAAACAAGTGTTTATGTTTTAGTTAATTTCAACATGGGGGAAAGCAGTTCTGCCTGGTGCACACTGAGGTGTTTAATGGATGCCATGACACTGTGATTTTGTGCAAACTTTAGATAATGAAAGCATTTAGGAAGGTCACAGAAGAGCCATAGGGTATCACAGGTCCCTCGAATGCTATTGAAGTCCATTACAAACAGTGATTCTTAAACACAATGCCCACTTAGACTCTCAAGATTGCTGCAGTAGGGAATGGATACTGATGACTTCTTCAATATTAGCTTTTAGGTTATTATGAAAATGATCAGTGGCTAATAATTATGAATAGATTCTGACTACATATAAGATGCCCAGGTTTTTGTTGGGAGCTGAGCAAGTTGAAAGGATTGAAGAGTGATGAAATATTCAGATGTCTTAAAAATGTGTGAGCCAAAGTTTGGCTAAGTGCCTCTCCCATGCTTGCCCCCATTCTCAGTGCCTCTTTTTTATCTTGTCTATCAACTCTGGAGCTCACCAGGTTTCTCTGCAGATGTATCAACACTGTACATATGCGAGGCAAGGATGAAGAGGTCACAAATGTTGACCTTCAGTTTAAATTATCATTGTATTCCCAACTCTGAATTTCTAAGTTCACCGTGTCCTTCTCAGGCCCCATAAAAATTCCAGCATGGTTTATAGTTAGCATTTTTGCTGCACTGCCAGTGGGTTTCCGGAAGGGAGATCTATGCAGCAAAGAAAATGCTTTTCCTACTCTTGAGTTCAGTTCTCATGGGCTTTATATAGTCCCCACCGAGTGTCATATCAATTACTCACTGAAGGAAACTGAAAGGTCCTCTCTTCATAGAACAAGCCTGGGTCCTTAGTCTGAACATGTGATTGGACTCTTTTTTAAAGAGCCAGCTGAACATGGGCCTTCATTAGCGTCTTTGATGGCCCAGGTAACTGTGTCAGAATCTCATCCAACCACTTTGATTTAAATGCCCATTGAGCAATGTCAGGGCTTGTTAATTTTTTTGGCATCAAACAAAATCATTATTGAGAAATTTGTTATTGCTTTGCTAAAGTGGGTATCTACTGAATATCCCCAATCCAATTCTTTCCTCTAATATGGTAATCTGTTATCTGTATTTAATTATCTGGAAGGTGAAAGTTGCTGGGCAGCCCCATGGAAATTTTTCAGTCCTTTCGCTGTGGATCTGCTGTCTTCTCAGATCCATCTTTCTGCTAATGACAACCAATCCTTTCATGTGTGATTACAGGCCTGCTCCATCTTTTCATAAGCCGAGACTCTTTGGAATCATATGTATTGATCTTTTTAATAGAAGTCAGGAAAAATAAAATGACTTTGGCTTCTTGTGGCAAAACTATGATAAATGAGAACTAAGAAACTTATGGGAGAAATTTTTTCTGCCTTGAACTATTTTAATCACTAAAAATGATTGTCTTTTTAATAATATTTGCTTTCCATTATGCACATTTGCAACAAGGCCAAAAATGGTTTCTGTATTGCTTTCTGCAGCCACACGGAAGTCAAGACCTGCCGGTTTTCCCGTCCCTGCTTGTGATTCAGGTTCAACAGCCCCGAATAGGAGGCAAGGTGCCAAACTCCAGGGCCCCGGGAGCAATCTCAAGTTGAGTTTCCAGAGACCATTTTCTGTGAAAGAAATCTTGCCTTTTTACTTTTCTGTTCTTAAAAGAAATGTCTTCTTTTGTTAATAACCATTGTCTTAGGAGCAAGCATAAAAGTAGTATGTTTTTTAATCACCAGGTCTTTTTCATTTCTCACTTGGCCTAGACAGTTTCCCAAGTGATCTTTCTGTGGGTTTAAGATGAAGCATATGCCATTCTTTGCCTGTGGTTTTGGTTGCATTCTCTGTGTGCCCTGGAGCCATGGCTGATGCCATTGATGATGTATGGAAATCAAGCATGTGGGATCGTTGTTACCATCTCTCCTCTGTGTAACTGCAAGCTGTAGGGTTCACATTGGCTCTCATTTTGGAGTTTCCTTTGGGCTTTCTGTTTTACATTTCAACCATGACCCCAGCTCCCAGTGGAAGGCAGAATTGGTTCTTTGGCTTTGAGGTGTGTGGGGAGATCAAAGCACGTCAGCACCACTTCCCACAGAGACCAGATCTGTGTTGGTAGGGGGACATGGGTGAGGATCGGTTATCACAGATGACAGGGCAAGATCAGCCATGGCTTGGATTTGCTTTTCCTGGCCCTTGGAGATTATGTGTAAGAAAGAAATTTTCCCTCGTGTAGTGCTGTGTAAATGGCGTTCATGGCCCAATGGTATTATCTTACAGTGATGCAGAGATGAAACTCTTCTCTCTTTCCCCTCCTCCTTTCTACTCCCCTCCGCTTCTCCTTCCCCTTCTCCCTAAACCTGAAAAATATAAATACTCATAAAGGAAACGCTTTGCATTCAGTGAGCTCGTGGTTTAGCCCGATTTAATTCAGTTCTGTGGAGATGTGATGGTGAGTATCACCTCCTTGACGATGGGCAGCCAGGACTGGGCAGCAGCGGCAGCTTTCCAGATGGTGTGTGCAGGGTTGACAGTCATTCAAGGAAGATGGTCACGAAAATCATTCCACAGCGGAGTGGTATGGAAGACTCTAGTGCAGAGTGGCATAGAAGATAGAGAACAAAGATTTATGTAATCTGATCTAGAGGTTCATGGGAGGCCATGTTTGAGTTGAAAATTGAAGACAAGAAACTAGCCAGATGGTAACAGGGAATAGTGGATGGGTAAGGAACCGCTTGTGCGGAAGCTGGGATTTGAGGGAGCATGGTCTGTGTGAGGCCCTGGAAAAGTCTCAGAGCCTAGATAGGGCCTAGACCTGGATGCTTGCTTGCTAATGTCACCTGTAAGAATATGTAGCTTCTAAAAAAAAAAAAAAAAAAAAAAAAGAATATGCAGCTTCTGACTTCTGAACAACTCATATTCTAAAGCTGACTTGGGACATGGGCTAATGGATGATCATTTGAGATGTGTGTTGCCTTTGACTAGTCCAGAAATCCACGAACTGGGGCCCTTGAGTCATATGAAACTCTTTCAGTATGTATATGTGGCTCTGAAGTAAAATTAAAAAAAATAAAAGGATAGTATTCAGATTATAGTCATTTCGTTTGTTTGTAAAAATATATTGTGGCTTTTGAATAAGTTTGAAATTGTACTTGGGACAGAATTGGCTTTTCTGTCTCAAAAATTTGCCAAATCCTAGACGAAACCATTCAACTTTGACCTCATTGCCTCTTTTTTCTAAGAGGCAGTGTTTGTTCAGATATTCCTAGAATTTTGGCCTTACATTATAAAAATGAGTGGAAAATGTTCAAGCCCAGATGCTGATATCCATGATAAGAAGCACAAGTTGGTTTTTTTTTTTTGAAATGCGTACAACTGAAGGAAAAATGGAAAGTTTTGTGGTGAATTAACCTTAGGCATGCATTGCTTTTAAGCTTGTCAATTGTGTATTCATGTGTGAAAAGCAAACACCCTATTTAAGAGGCATGATCGAAAAGCTAGAAATAAACCCTTGAAAATTATGCCGAAAGGCGAAGTGCTTTGGGGAACTTTTAAAATATGAACTTCTCTGGCAGGCCTCTCACAAGGCGAAAATATATTATTTGAATGCTGCTGAACTTAATTTTCTTCCCACATTCCTAAATTATTACAGGCATGCTTATTGTGTATGAAAGTAGACAAATGTCTTTAGTTTTTCTCTCAGGAAATTTGTTAAAGAGAATTACAAATACTAGATTCAAAATGTAGCAGCTTTCATGGTGTCAATTCTTAATTTTGTGTTTTGGAGGAAACAATGGAATATTATTAAAAGCAATCATGGACATCTCTGTTTGTAACCACCTTTCTGCATCATTCTACAAATACTATTAAGCCTCCAAATTTTGAAGACTTTGATCACCTTATTAGTAAGTGGCAATAGTTCTGGGAAATGGTAAACATTAAAGAGATTGATAATAATCTGGATAATCATGAAACCTATTGGTGACAAAATATAAACAACAATAGTTGTTCAAGTCCACTAGGTTTTCTGTAGGAGAAAGATGTAATTGTTGCTTCTATAAAGAGTTAAAGTCCTGGAAACTCTTTGAGGCAGTTCGACTCTGTCTTCTGGGGTCACTATGAATGAAACTCAAATCCACAATATTGGGTTAAAAAAAGTTTTTTAATGCGGGCACAAATTCAGAGACCAAATAATGGATCTTTGATTTGACTAAATGAGGACTTATGAATCATTTGAGGTCAAGTCTATAAACAAATTTTGCCATACAAGTATTCAAAGGGTTCTAAAGTTTTAAAGCCTTCTGAGACAAGATCGTTCTGCAATTGGATATTCCACATACCTACCTGCCTTCCATTATACCTTCTTGCGGTTCATTTTGGTTAAGGCCAATCTATGGTTGATTTTTTTAGGAGCTGCAGTGGCTGCATTAGGAAGATTCCAGAACCTTGGATATTTTAAAAGCCCTTTAATAAGTGGAAGGATTGCAAGTGAAACATGATTGTAGGTTGGGTCATAATCAACCAACTAAAATATGTAAGAGGGAAAGAAGTATCTTCTCCTTTTACTATCTAATGCTCATTAGAAAATTTTCAATTTCCCCATCCCTAGTGATTTCTGATCCTCAGAGAAAGAGCTGAGAGTGACTTGCAAAGAATCAGTCATTGACAAACCGATGGAGCACAGTGCTGCTCTGACACTGGTAGGGTCACCAGGAGTCAGAATTGCAATGACAGGAGTAGTTTTTATTTTAAAGGGAGCTCTGTTGCTAATTTACTTAGAGTTTAGCCTTATCTTTTCTTTCTTTATTGAAAACATTAAGGTCTCTATCTGCACTTTGCTTGCAGTTATGTCAACATTCGATGTACCTTAAAATGGGTTCTAAATTTTTACAGCTCAACCTGCACGGTGAGTTATTTTCCTTGGCTGATTTTGTCAGCTGCCTCTGACTTGCTACTCTGTCTTTCAGCTCTTTGACATACCAAGGTTTCTTGAGTTTCCTGTGGGTTGTGAAGGTTAAGATACTGATTATAGTTCTGCAGGCTCTGACTCTGTCTAAGCTCTTGCACAGGGAAGTCTAAAACCTGGTGTCAGCTAGGCCATTCCTTAGACAACTCATTACAGACTTTGGGTCAGAAACTCACAGCATTCTGAGTATGGTGCAGGGCACTGTGTGGTCTGCTTGTGAGAATGAATTAGCCCTTGACTGTGCCCACTTCTTTTGAAATTCTATAGGATTTTCTCTTTGATATTCCATATAACCTTAATTGAAAGCCTTATTCTTCCCTTCAGATTCAGAGCTGTTGTTGCTTTGTCAACTACACAGTCATTGTGATAGCACTTGTTAATAAATCAGCACTTTAGAGTTTGAAATTGTTATATTCTGTGTTATAGTGAAGTTCCAAGTCACTCTGATTTCAATGAGTGAACTCACTAAAGTTTATTGAGACCGGGTCTATTGGTTTTTTTTGTTTTTTGTTTTTTGCAGATGAAACTTTATTTCTAAAGGTTCAGAGAAATGATAGAAATTATAAGGTCTACTAAAAGCATTGTATTTTAATATGCATTAAGTTTAGAATAAGAGTGTCTTTATCTCCCTTAAAGAACAGTACTTGTACAATGTTTGCTATTCAAAGTAATGCTTGTTTTCTATTTATATTAAAACTTAGTTTCAACAGTTTTAAATTCTAAATATTATGTTATATTTTAAAAATATATAAGCCAATGGTAAAGAAAGGTTCAAAGACTGATTTTTATTTAACACAATATTTTAGGAATTCACTCAGTTTATAAATTGAGGATGACTTCCATTACATTTATTTCAGCATATCAAAATGACTTATATTTTGTGCTTTATACTAGTTATTCTTCATATATAAATTATTCTAAGTTGATACCTTTTTTCCTACCTCGGTGATGTTCTGCTTGCTTATAAATGGAAAGCTTTAATATGACGGAGCATGAGTCTGCTAAACAGGTGTGAGTCTTCTCATTATTTTTCACTTTTTGTTTTTTTTGGGGGGGGCATCAGTCTTCTCATTCTTTGAATAAGGGTTAACAGGCAGAATTTTGAATGTGCAAATTGGATGCTTGTCAGCTGGCAGGAGGAACATGAAGAGAATTTGTTTCCCCTTAGGGAATTGATAACTGTTAATTCTTCACTAACTTGGCTTCTGCCAAACATATATTGTACTTTCTTCTGATAGGAAATTCATATTGTTAAACTCTATGTGAACTCAAGGTATTAATGTAGAGTGCTTACTAGCAAAAATGACTTGCAAATGTCAGATAAAATTAAATAACATGGCTTAATAAAATAAGCTTGTTTCCGAAAATCTGTTTTTCATATTTGTGAAAGAATTATCTGTTCTGTTATTCAAACCAAGATATTGCCAGGACAGGGGAAAGAGACACTCTTTTATCAATTATCAAGGGAACCATTGATTTCACAAAGCCAATTAAAGTATTTATAGAAGAACAAGTAAATATTGGTTTTAGAAGCATTTTTTTCTGAAAGAGATTTGGTGACTAGCCTAAAGAGTCCTAAACAAAAATGAGACATCCTGTCCAGTACCTAGGGCCCACTTAGTTTGGAGACAAGCTCAGTGATTGTTACCTCTCAAAGTTTGTATTTAGATAATTTAAACAATATGGGTACTCACGCTTCTCCAAGAGTTGTCCATTGCTAGTTGTTTTTATAGGTCATGGTGACTTGGAATCAACTTGATGTCAGTGAGTTTGAGTGAGTTGCCTTAGCGTGATCAGAACAGCACTGTGATCCATAGGATTTTCGAGGGCTGATTATTTTTCTGAAATAGAATTTTCACTAAGATATGGATGTGATATTGCTGGGTGGACATCATGGTCATTCAGAAACAACTATGGCATGAGCAAATGTGCTGTGGTTTGACCAGGTGAAGTATTTTGTGAGCATACATGAGGGATCAGAAAAGCTATGCCTCAGGTCGTTCTCCCATAATAGTTGCCAAGCCTCAGGTGCTATTTGCAAACACATGATCACTGGCTATGCACTGGCAGGTCAACTGCTTAAAGGTTATGTGTCTGAAGGTTATCAGCCATTCAGAATGATCAGACCCTATAGTCTGTCCCACCTTGAGTAGAGCCCACTACCTTCTTCTGATAAGGAAAATGGATAGTTCCGCTGAAGCAGAACCCAAAGACACCTAAGATCAAGCCAACTCAGGGACAGCCAGGGTTAGGCTGTCACTTTGACTCTAGAGCCCACCTATCTTATTACATGTAGGCCTTCCTGTCATGCGTATGCCTATTGCACACCCCCTTCCTGTTATGCATATGGTTACCTGTAATTAAGAGAACTGGAGACACTCTAGAGTGTATATAAAGCTTGGTTGGAAATATTCTCTCTCTCTCTCTCTCTCTCTCTCTCTCTCTCTCTCTCTCTCTCTCTGTGAGGATCTGGCTCCTGAAGTCATGGCAGTCCCGGAGGTGAGCCCTCGCATGCTTTATCTTGTCTGATGTCTCCTTAATTTTACCCCTCCATTACACTACTTTCCCTTGGACCTGTTTGATTGTGGAGTCCTGTACCCCATAATTTTCATGGGACACAGAAAAGTTATTCTCCAGGTTGCCCGCCTGTCATATAGGCCAGCACCTTCAATTTCCATATCCCACCCATAAGAAGCCTGAATACTGGCGGTTCTCTAAGGAGGTTTCTAGTGGTAGGGGTTGTTTATTATGGTCTTGTGGGAATGAGATGTCCATGAATAGCCAAGTGTGGTGCATTCTTGTGTCATGTAAACGACACCCTGGGAAAGGGCTGCCTAGTCTGCGGAGATTCTGAGTTCCCAGGGCAGCACCCTGGTAGAACCCAAATGCTCGAGAGCGGTAACAGACAGGAGTGAGTGGGGGTTGTGAATCACGAAACAAGAAACAAGATCAAGCAGTGAAGGACTCTGAGAGGACTGATGCTTGTCATAAAGTAGTGAGAACAGAGACACATGACTCTTTGTGCCTGTGACCTATAACAACAAATCAAGCAGCCTGTAGTTCCTGAAACATTGAAAATGAAAGCTATTTAAATTGAAAGCCTGGCCGCTGGCAAGACCAAGATGATATCTTCCATTCTGGATTAAATTATACCCCCAAAATATGTGTTGAAATCTTAATAGGTATTGATAAGATTATAAAGGCTTATTATATATCTGTAATATAAGCCTTTTTTGAAATAAGAGTTGTATTGGTTATGTTAATTAGGTTATATCAGAGTGGGGTGGGTCCTAATTATAATCACTTCTGAGCTATCAAAAGGAGTAGAATGGACTCAGACACCCTCATTGGGAGAGGATAGATATCAAGGAATACCAACCAACAAATGCCAGTGATGAACAGAAGATACTGGAAATAAAGACAGGCTCCCAGAAGGAATCAGCATGACTGACAAGCTGGTTTGGACTTTTAGCCTCCAGCACCGTGAGCGAATACATCGGGTTTGTTTGTTTTTTTAAGCCATCTCCTTGTGATTTTTTTTCCTTGCTACATCAGTATTTACCAATTAAGACAGGTGCTAAATCTGGAAAATAATAAATAAATAGATAAAATAATAAATAGATAAATAAATAAATAAATAAAATCCTTTCTCCTCCATCTGCTGTCAGGTCTCTTCTCTAATTGCCTCTCACTACTGACTCTGAGTTGGGGATGACAGGGAAGATAGCTGCAAATCAGGAAAAGCCAGGGGCATCCTTGGTTGATCTTACAGTTTCACTCCATTGCATTTCTCTCTACAGTGACTGAGAGAAAGATTTAGTTTTCATCCACCCCCTCACCTTTAAGAACAAGTGACTATTACATGATTTGGATGACTGGAGTTACATATCTGCAATCCTGGATAGTAACTATCCTCACAGAGTCAGGAGGATCAAAGAATAAAAACTAGTTCATACTGGACATGCCAGTCCTTAGACAGGAGACTAAGGACTGTATATGCATCGAAATTCTCTGGACAACCTCCGTTTTTGTGAAACCTGCATGCCTCAGGAACAATCACTGGTATTTCCATTTCTATTAAAGAATGGAGGACAGAGAGTGAAGCTTTGGTGTTCTGGCTCCTATATTTAGCCTCTAGCATGGCCCAAGATTCCACTTAAGGGAGTGAAAGATGCTCTTTCATTTTCTCCTCTCTATAGGTATCTCTCCAACTTTGTGGGCCCCCAGCTAGAATGACACATGACAAACAGATATCCCGCAACCCACAGTACAGACAGAATCTCAGGATCCTCCATCTGTAACCTTACCGAGTCCCACAGAACATCCCATTGCACTCTCCTATTGTCCGAGGCAGGGGGTCTCAGCTACCGGAGTCTTAGTGGGTGGTTGACATGTCTTTCCTCCTTTCTCACCCCCTACATTTATTCAGATTTCTAGTGGTCTCTTTTAAGATTTCTCTGATAGTCCCTCCAGATTATATTCCTGAACTGTATTCATATTATGTTGAATGGAGACTGGAGTCAACTGGAGAGACTCCTACAAACCTCTAGAGTGTTTTTTCTCAGTGTCAGTAAGATGCTTCAACCTAAACCCAGGAGTCCCAGTTGAGCCTGCTATGTCCTTGCTCTCAACAGTTCCTACTGCTGCCAACCAAGACATGGCCTCACAGCCTGTCCACTACCAAGTCTTGGAGATCCTGCTTTCTAAACCAGTCTCAATGCTCCCTGCTCCTCTGGCCCTACCTTCAAGCCTCCTCCCTCTCTCACCATAAGCACTCTTCCCACCCTACTGCCCAGTGGTTTTAAAAGACGCAGCCCTCTATCTCTCTACTTATCATCACTTAGTGGCTCCCTACTGCAGTTAAAAGAAACTCCAAGCTGAACATAAAAAGCACTAGTGCCTGTAGTGACCCCTTTGTATCTTTTTGCATCACTCGCTCCCAATCCCTTTTTCCTCCATCTATCCCAGATTCCTTGCAATTCCTTAGATATGCACCAGTCTTTTCTCTTTCAGCCTGGTGGACTTATCCTTCTCTTCCCACGATAACTCCCTGGACTGCATGGCTCTTCCTGGAACATAATTCTATAGCATACCATCATTTCTTTCCAAGTGTCTATTTATAGTGGTGTGCTTTGTTATTTTAAACTATAATTCATATTTTAGTTTGTATTACATTTTAATTCCCATGAGAGTTATTTATTGTGTAAATACCCACCTTTACTTCAGGGCCCCTGATTCCATAGGGAAGGCGAGTAGGTTTATTTTGTACTACATGTGCAGCCAGAAAAGGAGCCTTGCTGGTGCAGTGGTTCTCCATGGGGCTGCTAACCACAAGGTCACCATGGGAAACCACCAGCTATTTTGAGGGTGAAAGATGAGACTTTCTGCTCCCATGAAGTTACAGTCTTGGAGACTCACACGCACAGGTCTACTCTGTCCTGTAGGGTTGTTATGACTTGATGGCAGTGAGTTTTGCTTTTTTGTTTTGTTTTGGTATAGCTAGAATGCTCCTTAGAGGAAAGGATGGTGGAATTTGTCTCATATACTGCAAATATGTTGTCAGACGAGACCAGTCCCTGGAGAAAGACATCATTTTTTGTAAAGCAGAGGAGCATCGAAGGAGAGGAAGGCCTTCTCCAAAAAGGACCGACACAGTGGCTGCAACAATGGACTCAGGCATAGGAACAATTGTGGGGCGGACTCAGGACCAAGAGAGGCTATGTGTTACAATCGATGTGAACAACACATGCCCCATCTTACTTGGAAGATGGAAGTGACTCAATGATTAGTTCAGTAGCTGATTTCCCCCTACCCTATCCCCCACCCCCCCAAATTGGTGAATTTCTTATACAAAGATGGATGCTTTTGAAAAGTGTTAAGAACCATCATAGGGGAAAGGGAAAGTGCCCTGGATGGAATTGGTTCCCCTATAACTTTGTGTTGTAAATCTGAGTCTCTACCCCTGTAGTGAGAATCTCATTTAGGAATGGGTTGTCTTTGTAATGTGAATTAGATTACTTTGGGTATCTTGAGTCAATCTCTCTGATATGTAAAAGACAATTAAACAAGCCTGCTAGGAAGCAGAGAATGCAGAAGGGAGATGCCAGGCCACAGGAAGATTGCCTGGAAGCAGAAGAAAGTCTTCTCTAGAGAAAAACAAAAACTCACTGCCTGAGTCAGTTCCAATTCATAGCTACCTTTTGGTTTAGGGTAAAGTTGCCCCTGTGAATTTCTTAGACTGTAACTTTTTAAGGTAATAGAAAGCTTGTCTTTTGCCCATCTGGCAGCTGGTGGTTTCAAACTGCTCACCTTGGGGTTAGCAACCCAATGCATAGCCCACTACTGGGAGCCACCATAAACACGCCACCATGCAGGCTCCCCCTTTTTGAAGGCAACACTCAGAATGCAGACTTCTCACCTCCTCAACTGTGAAATCAAAGGAAAACATTTCTGTTTGCTAAAACCACCTCTTGTGGTATGCTAACAATGGCAGGGAGTTTAAGCAGGGCGGAACTGTTTAGAAGTAATTAGAGGTGAAGATTATATGCCACAGTGAATGTAATTAATGTCCCTGAATGGTTGTGAATGGAAATGCTTTATTATACTTATATTTCACCAGAATAAAATTATTAAAAGGAAGCAATTAAAAAATTTGAAACCTGTTCAACTCAACCAGTTTGGTGCCCACATTAATTTCTTACTCCTTGTCCTCTTTTCTACTTTTGGGCCAACTAAGACGCTTTCCCAGTTAGTACAAACATGTACTATGTATGTGTTTCAGTGGGTTCCTTATGTCTCCACTGTTTCCTTTGAGCCATGCTTGAGTTCCAGTCACAGGAATGATTTCTCATCTGTTTCGTGTACTAGATAACACCCTATTAGTCTTGACTGAATGCAGCAAATCTCTAGCCAAATCCATCATTCTAGTGGAAATGAATGCCCATGATTTGATTAAATGCAAAAATGGATATATAAAGAAATTTCATCAGGAAAGGAGAGCTAGGCTGTTGTGAACTTATTCATGAATTGTATGATCCCAGAGTTACATCCAGCAAGGGCTGAAGTCAAATGATGGGCTACTGTCTGGCTGTAGAAGAGCCCTGGTAACATAGAGAGAAGGGAGAAGGAGGAGGAAGCTTTATGCTCCTACAGAGATTTGCAGGTTCACCGGATCAGTTCCATCCTGTGTCCTATGGGGCTGTTGTGAGTCAGACTTGACTCAAAGGCAGTGGGTCTCTCTCTATGTAGGGAGAGGTCCTAGTCCATTCTGCCCTTTATTAGCAGATGCAGAGGAAATCCCACAGGCCGGATGATGCTATTCTCATGTGGGTCCGTCAGTGCGGTGGCACCACCATCCTTGGCTCAAGTCAGAACCTAGGTGTCATCCTTGATTCCTTTCTTTCCCTCACAACCTATGCCGGCAATCGTCTGACTGCAAACACATTGCGAATCAGTATGTATCCTCCACTTTCATGCTTCCCTCTCTGCCCAATTTCTGCTTGCCCTATAAAATGCCTTCTGTGTAGATTACATCACCCCACTGGCTAAACTCCCAATAAACTATGCTCCGTGAAGAGAATAAGTTTTTCTGTTGTTGTTGTCACCCTGGCTTATAAAGGAATGTTTCTTCCTTGGGGGGACTTCTGAAGCACTAGCTCCCATCAGGAGCTACTGCCCTACCCTGATTTGCTGTCCCATGTGGCACTCCCCTACTGCTGATTGGGACTACGATTATGCTCCTACCATAGTGTAATCAGCATTGTACTATGCACTCATTCATTTATTTTTTTTCTTCATCTCTTTCTCTCTCAATCATCAGAAGAGTAGCTCCTTATTGGCAAGTGACTTGAAGATTTTGTTTACTTTTGCAAATGCAGCATCTACAGGCGTATTCAGTGCCAAGCAGGTTGTTAAGGAAGCCTTGTCAATGACTGAAGGAGTCAAATAAATTAATAGGACTCAGGCTACCAGAGCATTTAAAAAGAGAACAGGCTGGCCCATCCGTGCGAGGGTTGTTATGAGTGTGTCATCTTCTGGATGTGTAGCTTGATCTTCCAGGGCATTTTCTGATGGGTTTTTTTCTTTCGTCAGTCCCCAGCGTCCTCCATGGTGGCATAGTGGGTCATACACTGGGCTGCGAACAGCAAGGGGAGCAGCTTGAAACAACGAGCTGCTCACTCCACAGGGGGAATGAGACTTGCTCCGGTGAGAAGTGACAGTCTTAGAAACACAGGGGGGCAGTTCTGTCTAATCTGTCCTCCAACATTGCTGGGAGTCAGAATTGCCATGCTGGATGTGAGTTTTGCCCATACCACAGTTCACGTCCATCCATGTGTCTGCCTGATCTTTTCCTTCTTCAACTCCCACCTGTATTTGTAGCGACTGAAAGATGAGGCAGGTGAGCATGGTGAGACTCACTTCACTTACTTTGAATGCGTTAGAAAGGTCTTGAGGCTTGCTAAAGCAGAGGGACCATGGCAATGAGATGGATTGCGACTATGATTTCCATCATGTGCTCACACATAACAGGGATCCTGAAAATGATTCAGGACCAGGCAGCCTTGTGTTCTGTTATACATAAGGTTGACAAGGGTGAGAGCATGTACCATGGAAAGTACCAACAACTACTGCTAGAGTTTTGACAAACTCAGATATATAAGGCTTAATGTGTGCCTTCCACAGAGACAATTGTGTTAAAATGATCCCAAATGTCTGTAGTTTAAAATAAAATATCACTGTCGTCAACTCTTCTGACTCATGGGGACCCTACAGAACAAGGTAGAACTGCTCATGTGAAATTCAGAGCCTGGGACTTTTTTTTTTAATGGGAGTAAAAAAGTCTCATTTTTCTCATGCTTAGCGACTGGTGGTTTTGACCTACCGACTTGTGATTGGTTAATCACTACACAACCAGGCCTCACTGCCTACTAGCTAATGCAGATGTGCTCCTTGTCTCTCTCCCGGATGGACAGAGGCTTATTTCCTTTTGTGGCACTGCTGACTGGAGCCATTTGTCCCTACAAGGGTGCTAAGCCCTCATTACCAGCTTGTGAACTTTTGTCTGTTCTTCAAGACACTGGTAAACAGTAGGTGTATTTACTGAGACTCGAGAAAGCCATTTGCAGGAGAAAATGAGCCAAAGTTTTAGAAATATGCATGTTTAAAGGATTAAAAGTTTACTTGTAATAATGCAAATAATATGTTTCTTTGTAGATAGAGTCACTAGGCTACAGTGAGCTATTTTGGAAACATTTTTTCCCTTCTTTTTCCCCCTTCCATGTCATTATCCATGTATTGGTGGTCCAATTCCATGTACTGATTGTCCAACTTCAGGATTGATTTCTTCAACCCTCCTGTTTTTACTTGCTTTTCTTGGGGATACAAGGAATCAGTGAAGACTCAGTCTTTGGGCACTGAGATCAAAGAAGATTAGATTAAGGAGCAGAAACATTGTATTGGACAGTTTTTAAATCTTTTTATTGAAGTCAAACATACCTACAGATGAATGTCCATACCCTGAACACACAACTTGATGAAATTTCATGTTCTATAGTTATGGACTCTGGGGTAGTTTCCAGTCTATTCTGACTAGAACCTACCTTCCTTCCTTTGGTCATTCTTTGTCCTTGTTGTGGTTTGTAGTTTCCGTCCTCTTCCCCCTTTTTCTTCCTCATTTTCTTCTCTCTGAGTTTTCCCCCCTTTCCTCCCTCCCTTGTCTACTCTCCCTTCCCCCTCCATAGCCTCCTCTTTTCCCTACTCCCTCTTCTGCACAGAGACTATTTGATTAAGGACCACAGAGGCAGAATCCAGTGTGGTGGTCCCACGCTGAGCACACGTCCAGATACATGGTCAATGTATGTACTCAGCATCTACCCAGACTGAGCCTCCTGTGGAACAGTTTAGCACTTTCTTGAGTCTGCACCCAAACATTTCCTTCCTTCCTTCCTTTCATTTTATTGGTGGCTCATACAACTCTTATCACAATCTGTACATACATCCACTGTATGCAAAACACATTTGTACATTTATTGCCATTCTCTTTCTCAAAACATTTTCTTTCTACTTAAGTCCTTGGTATTAGCTCCTCCTTTCCCCACTCTCTCCCTGCTTCCCCCTCCGTCATAAACCCTTGATAATTTCTAAATTATTATTGTTTTGTCATATTGTACACTGTCCGATGTCTCCCTTTGCCCACTTCTCTGTTGTCTGTACCTCAGGAAGGACTTTATATTTAGATCCTTGCAATCGGTTCTCCCTTTCTACTCCACCTTCCCACCACCCTCCTGGTATCGCCCCTGTCACTACTGGTCCTAAAGGGATCATCTGTGGTGGGTTCCCCATGTTTCTGGTTCCTATCTGTACCAGTGTACACCCTCTGGTCTAACTAGATTTGTAAAGTAGAATTGGGATCATAATAGTTGGAGGGAGGAAGCATTTAAGAACTAGAGGAAAGTTGCATATTTCATCATTACTACACTGTACCCTGACTGGCTTGTCTCCTCCTCAGGACCCTTCTGAAAGGCACTCAAACATTTTCCATGCCCTTTTCCCATTCACCAAGATGCAGAGGAGCCTCTGTAGTACGAGTTGAATCAAGGGATGGTAGGTTAGCAACCCAGGACACTGAACTTTAATGGTGAGTTTAAACATCTCTGTAAATGGTGTACTAGTTAACTTAGGGTTCCTTCTACTGCAACTAGATGGATAAATGTAACTTGGTTTACCAAAACAGCACCCTCCAAGAAAATTAAAAAATCCCACCAAGAAACCAGTTGGCTGCCGATGATTATTAAAAGAAGGGATGAGTCAATCAGGGTGCTGATGAAACAATATTTCCCCTGGTTCCTGGAGGCTTCCTCACCCCCTACTATCATGACCACGGTCCCGGCTTTCAGTTCTTGCTAGATCAGCGCATGTACATTGGTACAGATAAGAGCTCACAACATATAAAATCCAGGTCAGATAAATTGTCTCAGGAACACAAATGAGAGTAGTGATTCCCGGAGGGTAAGGGGAAGGTGGGGGAAGGATGGGAGGAAGGAGGAAGATACTCATCCACCCACCCACTCCTGGGGATGAACAACAGAAACAGTGGGAAAGGGAGACAGCAATCAGTGCAAGATAAGAAAATAATTTATAATTTATCAAGGGTTCATAAGGATAGGAGTGGGGAGGGAGGGAAAAAAGAAGAGTTGATAGATACTAAGGTCTCAAATAGAAAGTAAATGTTTAGAAAATAATAATGGAAACATGTACAAACATGCTTGATACAATTGGTGTATGGATTTTTATAAGAGCTGTCAGAGTCCCCAATAAAATGATATTTTAATTAAAAGAATCAACTCACTCCCTTGGATTTGATATCAACTGATAATGACCTTATAGAAGAAAGTATAACTGTCTCTATGAGTTCCTGAGTCTGTTCGAGTCTGTCTGGTATCCCCACAAAATACCCAGAAAAAAAATTTCAAAGCATTGTAGTTTATTTATCCATTTATCTATCTATTTATTTATTACAAAAACAACCCCATCACCTTCAAAATACTCTCCATTATAGTTAATAGATTTGGCAAATCTATGATTTCATTAAAATTTTCAAACTTACCTGTTTGGATGATTGACAGCACCTTCCTCATTTTTCCCCCATCTCTTTTATGTTGTCAAATTGATGTCCTTTCATGTCCCTCTTCATTCTCAGAAATGAAAAGAACTTGCATGGAGCAAGGTCAAGTGAGTCAGGTGTGGAGGCCAAGAGAGGCATGCTGTTTTATGTGCCTGCAACTGGCACAATGAGACACCTGGGTGAGCAGGTGCAGAATAGTGATGGCAGAATAGCAGGCTCCCATCTGCCATAAACTAGGCCTTTTTTGTTGCACACTATTTCACTAGTTTTTCAGACCCTCTAAATAGAAAGCTTGGTTAACAAGCTTCACCAGGTTAACCTGGTGGAATGAACTAAGTGTGCTAACACACTCAAATAAGAAAAATGATGATCATGGTGTTGTGTTTTTTTTTTTGGGGGGGGGCGGCTACTCTTCACACCTCTTTAAGGGAGTAGAAGCTCTTATCTCTCTCTGGCTGATCAGGTTAGGGGTTTCAAACTGGTGACCCTGAGGTTAGCACCCCAGCTTGGCCCCAAATAACGAATTCTGCAGTGCCAGTTACCAAGAACCACAGATTAATTTGTAGTTCAAAACCACCAGCCTCTCTGAGGGAGAAAGATAGCTTCTACTCTCCTGATGAGTTACATACAGTCTTGGAAACTCACAGGGACAGTTTTACCCTATTCTGTAGGGTCATTGAACTGGCCTTAACTCAATGACAGTGAGTTTGGTTGGTTTGGGATTTTGGAAACTGTGAAAAAATAATTTTTTTAAAGCCATCTCCTTTTGGTATTTCTGTTAGAGTAACTGGAAACCAAGTCAGGAATTGTCAGAGGTTGGATTCCTTGGGAGGCAGACCAGGAGTCAGTTCTTGAGTGCTGATGGAATCCCACACCAGTGGGAGGGAGCATGGGAAGCAGTGGCGGTGGGGGGTGGAGTGTGGGAACAGGGAAGACTTGAGTCTCAACCTTCATTAACCCAAGGTCAATTCAGGAGCTGAGCTAGAACAGCTGCAGAGTTCATCTGATTGGAGCTGAAAGGGCCAAATATTGGTACTCTGGACTGATTACTTCTGGGACACAGTTGCCCAGAAAGGGTAGGGCTGTGGTGTTGAGGCCATACCTAAAGGTTCTCAGAGCTGAAGGTTGCTCTGGACACCCCTTCCAGCTGAGACAACTAGTGCTTTACTGAAAGGGGTCTGGGCACTGGGCCACATTAGTGCCCACTTAGAGGCACAGCTTTCTTCATTGGTCAACTCTGCACTCCATGTCTCGCTAAGCACTTCATATATGCTCACTCCTTTGGTTTCTCCATCAGTCTTCTGCAGGCTCTACTACCCTCGTTTTATGAAAGAGGAGGAAATGTGGTCTTACAGTAGTGATTCTATGACAGCAACACCGGGGTTTTCATGGGTTTGGTTCACTGAGAGAAAGACAAGGAAGGAGGCAGATCTTGGATGACCAACAAATGGATGACCAAGCCAGGATTAAGTTCCAGATTGTTTGAATATAAAATGTTTGTTCTTATGCCTCATATTGCAGTACATTCATTCCGTGGATAGGGGTTTGTAAATTTAACTGTACGTGGCTAGATGGTAAATATTTTTTTGATTTTGGGGCCTTTGAGTCACTATCCCTTCTAGTCCACTACTCAATTAGTTCCTGCCATATCACATTGTTCCTACAGTACCCCCAAATCAAAAGACACTCCTAGAAGAGTGATAAAGGAATCTTACTGGAAATTCGAGTCAAGATGGCGGAAGAGAAGCATGCAGATCTTGAGGAAGGCAATTGCACTACTTTGGATGGATAAACCAAGATGGTTGATAGGGAAAGACTTCTTATTGGGACCCCCCCCAATACTTAGCAGTATTTATAGAACACAAGGAGAGAATATATCCAGTACAATGTTCCTAAGTAGACATTTTAAACCTAGTTTTTATCCACTGCTTGATGACTCGGGCCATGTGCGAAAGATTGCTGTAGATTACTAGGACTTTTGACTGTCCTTTCAAGGAGCATACCACTTTGCATAGACCACATCAGAATGACTCATCCCACTAAGTGAATGGTTGTACCTCAGAGTCACCTCTACCAGATTTAAGGAGTTCACATAATCTCTTGGATTTAAGGCTAAGATGCCCTAGTGTGAGAAGAAGCAAATGATGTCCATCCCAAGGTATGGGATTGGTGGTCATTGGACTTTGATTAAGGCTCTTGCTTTGAAGGTGCCAATTGTATTTATTATTATTATGTTAATCATTTTATTGGGGGTTTATATGCCTCTTAGCACAATCCATACATCCATCCGTTATATGTTAAGAACATTTGTACATCCACTGCCTTTCTCATTCTCAAAACATTTGCTTTCTATGTAAGCCCGTGGCATCCTCGTCATTTTTTTCTTCCCTCCCAGCTACCCACTTTCTCATGAACCCACTTTCCTCTACCCTCCCTATATCATCTGTGGCAGTCATGTGCTTATGTTAATTTTATGATTGAAATGTAGGGGTGGAGTCTAGCCTGTTAATCTGGAGATAGCCATTGAGTAGCTGATGAAGCCTCTATGGGGACATGGCTTTCTCCTGAGACTTCTGGGAAGTCTCACGATATTTCCCTCGTGAAGATGCGAAGCTATCTTCCCCAGTTGTTGGGAGTTAGTTTCAGAGATGATTAATTATGGACAAGACAAGCTGGCAGTGCTAGGGAAGCTGGAGGAGCCGGTGGAGAGACCACACAGCTTTGCCCAGAGGTCTGATGGAGCCAGACCTCTGAGGCTGGGGCAGCCAGATGGAGACCTCTGCCAGTGATGACTTGCTTCTGCTGTTGATGGACCCTGAGCCCTGGAGGCGAGGTACCCTGCCAGTACCGGGATTCTGCACCCACTGACCTGTAACTTCGTGAGTCGGAAGAAGACTTTATAGACTGATTTCGGGCATATGGGTTAATATTGGACTTATGACTTTGGACTGGACTGGGTTGGGATGCTTTCTCCATGTCCCATTCCTTTTGTATATAAACCCTTCCCTTATATCGATATGCATGTTCTTGAATTTGTTCCTCTAGTCTACCCGCACTAACACATCATCACTCTCACCACTGGTCCTGGATTCCCTATGTTTCCTGTTCCTATCTGGTTTAGCCATGTTTGTTAGGTAGAATTGGGATCATGAGAGTGGGGAGGAGGAAGCATGGAAGAACTAGAAGAAAGTTGTATGCTTCATCATTGTTACACTGCACCCTAACTGGTTTGTCTCCTCCCTATGACCCCTTGTAAGCGGAAGTCTGTTACATACAGATGATCTTTGGGTCCCCAACCTGTACCCCCCTCATTTACAATGATATAATTTTTAGTTTTTTGGTGTCTTATACCTGATCCCTTTGGTTTGAGGTGTGGTCTTGGTATCACCTCATGATCACACAGGCTGGTGTGCTGCTTTGTTGTTTCTGAGTTAGATGGCTGCTTGTTTGCCTTCATATCTTTAAGACTCCAGATGCTCTATCTTTTGATAGAGCATCAGCTTATTTCATCAGCCCATCAGCTTGTTCCAGCACATTTGCTTATGCAAACATTTGTCTTCAGCAATCATGTAAGAAAGGTAAGCATCACAGAATGCCAATTTAATAGGATCAAGTGTTCTTGTATTAAGGAAGTACTTGAGTAGAGGCCCAATATCCATCTGCTGCCTTAATACTGAACCTATAAATATATGCACGTAGATCTATTTCCCCATCATCATATATAAATATGTTTACCTATGTAGATGCCTATATTTAGACCTCTATAAATGCTCTTGGCCTCCTATTTCTTTCCTCTATTTCTTTTTACTTTCCTCTTGTGCCATTATCATGCTCTGCCCTCATTTGTGTTTCAGTAATTTCTCTCACTTACAGGCCTCTCACACCACAGATTTTGTATCATTTGTTGTTCCCTTGTCCCTGGGTTCATCAACATCCCATCATTTCCCCCACTTCCCCCTTTCCCATATGCCCCCAGAACTGTCCATCCCATTTATTCAGCCTATCTTATCTAGATACACCTGCAGAGATAATATGCACAAAAAAGAAGACATAGCAAGATGAAGCGACAAAAGAAAACAAAATGACAACTACAATAAGAAAAAACCCAATGTCCAGAAAAAAATATAAATACATACAAATAATAATAAAAAAGAAAAATCTGTAAATAGTTTAAGGTCTGTTTGTTGATCTCTAGGAGTGACCTCTGTTTGAGTCCGATGGGGTTCCACACCGTGGCCCCAAAGTCTATCCTTGGCACTTACTCAGGACCTCCATGTTCTGCTGCCCCAGCTGCTCTTCTGCACACCATTAAGTGTTTTCCTCTGTGTGGTAGGATCAGACTGGGTGCAATCCCGACACTGTGTCTCCAGTTTTGTACCTTGTAGCACCATGGGTCAGCAAGGAACATCATGTCTCATAGTGGAGCTGGCCATCTGGTTCTCTCTGTGCATTGGATATTCTGAGTGGGGAGGTCGTGTTCAAGGCTTGGTGGGCCAGGATGCACTCCACTCTCTCTTCCTCTCCCTTCCTTTGTTCCTGTGTGCTCTGGTCTAGACATGTCCCTCTCCCCCAAGCTTCAATGCTGTCCTCTAAAGTAAATTATTCTGGGGTAAGGGGTGGCTGTCCACATGGCTGGAATTGGGGCCAGGCTCTCAGATTGCTCCACTGGCACCCTGCTTCATTCTGTCATGCTGCATTCACATCCTGGAACACCTGGTTTAAGTTTGGTCCCTCTTTCCCTGTGGAGATATAAACAATACCCTCCCCTTGAATGGTTTAGTGCCCTGTTTCTCCACTACTCATTGCTACCTTTATCCACCCCCTTCTTTTTAGTTGACTACCATTGGTAGCATTGGATTTCGTCTGACCCCTGCCATACTACCTGGAGCTCATGACAGAAATTTCTGTATGCAGTAGTATTTTCCCTATATGTCTTTTGCATTTTTTTAAAGCTTACCTCAGAAGATTCATGTGGTACTTGTCCTTTTGCAGTTGGCTTACTTCACTTAGAATGCTTTCCTCTGGTTCTTCCCATGAGGTGATATGCTTCATGTGTTAATCACTGCTTTTCAGTGATGCACACTATTCCATTGTATGTACGTACCACAATTTTTGGTCCATTCGTCTGTTGATGGAAATTTGGGTTGTTTGCAACTCCTTACAATTGTAAACTGTGCTTCAATGAACATTGAAGCAAAGGTGTCTGGCAGTGGTTTATTTCTTGCCTCTTCTGGGTATATACCCAGTAGAGGGATTGCTGGATTGTATGGTAGCTCCATTTCCATCTGTTTTAGAAATCACCAAGTTGATTTCCATAGAGGGTGTATATTACCTACAGACTACCAGCAGTGGATGAGAGTTTCTATCTCACCATAGTCCCTCCAATACTTGTTGCTTCATGATTTTTTGAATTGGGTTATCTTTGAGGGTGTTAGGGGGTATCTCATACTTGTTTTAATTTGCATTTTTCTTGTGGGTAATGAAAGGGAACATTTTCTCATAAGCTTATTGGCCATTCGAATTTCTGTCCCTGTGAAACTTCTGTTCAGGTCTTTTGCCCAACTTCTCTGTGGACAGTTAGTTTTTCTCTTATTGTTAGCTTGTAATGTATTATAGATTTTAGTAATTAGGCCTGATGTTTCATTGTTAAAGATGTTTTCCCAGTTGGTGGGCTCTCTTATTACTCTCTTGGTGAATTCTTTTGATGTACACAAGTGATTTATCTTCAGTGTATTATATCCCACTTGCCAATTTGTGAGTCCTCTATGTTTGTATCCTTCCCTATTTCTGATAGCCTATGTATCCCCTGTGCCAATGTTCTCAGGTTTGTCCTAATTCTCTCACTAATGACCCTAACTGTTTGGGGTTTTACCTCAAGGTCGTGATCCACCTTGAGTTAATTCTTGTGCAGGAGCAAGGTAAGAGTCTCACTTCATTTTTCTGCAGATAGATATTCATTTTTTCCAGCACCATTTATTGAAGAGGGCATCCACTTCCTTTTTTGATATTTTTTTTGGCCCTGATAAAAAATCAGTTGCCTGTATGCTGCTGTTTTTCTTTCTGGGTCTTCAGCTCTTTTCCATTGGTCGGAATGTCTGTCATACGAGAATCACACTGTTTTGACGACTGTGGCTGTACAATACATGATAAAGTGAGATAGAGCAAGCCCTCCCACTCTGTTCTTCTTGAGGAGTCTATACCCTGTCCACCATCAATTTAGATCTCTTGTTCCCTTGTCCCTGGATGTTTTAGATTAAACTATTAACAAACCAAACCAAACTCACCGCCATTAAGTAGATGCTGACTCACAGTGACCGTATAAGACAGGGTAGAACTTTCCCCTATGAGTTCTCAAGAATCTAGCTGTTTACTGGTATAAGATGTCCCATATTTCTCCCTTGGAGATTTTGAACTTCAGACTTTACAATTAGTAAAAAACTCAGTGACTGGAAACTGTTTACCAAAACAATGGAGGTTGGTGATAGGGCAAAATTTTCAATGGCACTCATTCACAAAGACAGAACCAAACCTATCAGAATAATGCATTTTATAAGGAAGTAAGAAAAGCATTAAAATAATAAATACAGAGATGTCACTGAAATGGCATCTAGTTAAGACTCACCCACCTGGAGCTCCTGCTGCCAGACCAGAAAAAGGGTGAAGGAGACTGAAAGGTAGAGTCCTGAAATTAGAACTAGGGTAATAGGGTCCGTCACACTTTTTTTGTGTGTGTGATTTCCGGTCACAAAGTGAATCAAGAATGCACCAAGTCGCTCTAAGTTTGGTGTACTGGACTTGTGGACTTTCTGCCCTTTTGCCAGAATTTACTTGAGTCAGAGTGCGGTATGGCAGAATAAGTACAGAGTTACAGTCCAGGGGGTGAATTCAGTTCCATTTGGTAAAGAAGTTAACAACCTTCCTGATAAGCTGGATTTTCCTCCCTGCAGTCCCAAATAAAATAAAAATAAAAGGGACCTCATAAGTCTGAAGCAATTAACTATATTTCCTGGGTAGAAGCAGCAAATCCCAGGCTCATTGATCAACTTCCAAGAAGTGCATAGATTCAATCTCTTACCATACATCTGCATAAGAAGGGAGCCCACGCCACGGAATGCCACAATTTGGCTACAGGAGCAGAGTCTATCAACATAATGACCCTGTTCCTAACTGAGCACAGAGTCAGAGAACAGAGTCAAGGAACCACTTTAATCTAATTCTATTTTAGCTGATGGAGAGGTGGGGGAGAGAAGGAACACCTCTGAACTAGTAAGGCATAAGCAGTCTAGATAGATTAATTAACCCGAATCCCTTCTTAGTGAGTCTCTTGTCCAGGGGTCCTCCATGGGGCTGAGGGTACACCATGACACCCTCCCCCCAGATATAGTGCTACATACAACACAAAGCAGGCATACCAGTGAACTCCACCACTCAATACTGCTAAGAACTGACCCCTGGTTGCCACTGTGATCTTGCCTTTGAGGTTAATCCCACTCAGCATCTGTGGGACCCTATAACAAACAGACACATCACCCTGCTACCTTGAGGCAGAGTTGGAACTCCTCAGGCTCCATGGTCAGGAGATCAAGTCTGAGTTATCTCCTTGTTTACCACTTTATTTTGTCCTTCATTATTTTCTCTCCCTGCTATCTTGCCACTGCTGTCAGTCTCAGCGGGCACAGTTTTGCTTGTTTTTTCTTTCCTTTTTCTCTTTTTCCTCTTCTCCCCTGCTCTTTCCTATCACATGCCACTGCTGGCTTCGAGGCCACTATCTTCCACCTAGTGCAACTCAATCCAAATAGTGGGGGAACTCCAGCCTGCCCTCTGTTGGAAGGCTGTACACCACACAAGGCAGCTGTGACAGCTCACAGCACTTGACAGCGCTCTCTGCTGCTGAGGAAACCTCCATTGGACCTCTACAGAGAGCATGCCATTGAGAGCAACTCAGGCCAGTACCACAACCTTGGGGCAGGGCTCAAACACCTGAGGGCCCACATTCAGACAAGCAGGAATCAGCTATCTCTTTAGTCTTTACTTTTTCCTACTCTCTTTCTTACTAATTGCAAGGTCTAAAGTTCAAAATCTCCAAGGGAGAAATATGGGACTTCTTATACCAGTAAACAGTTACATTCTTGAAAACTCACTGGGGCAGTTCTACCCTGTCTTATAGGGTCAGCATCTACTTAATGGCAGTGAGTTTGTTTTGTTTTGTTAATAGTTTAATCTAAAAAATCCAGGGACAAGGGAACAACAAGAGATCTAAATTGATGGTGAAAAGGGATAGAATGCCTGGTGGGGTTTGACCAAGTACAATGTAGCCAAGAAGACCTACAGAAAGCCTAATAGAAGTTGAAAATGATAGTGGGATTGGAGGAAATAGAAGAACTTAGAGGCAAAAAACATTTATAGAGTTGTAAACAAAGGCACATATTTATGTAAATATATTAATATGTAATAATAGGGATATAGGTCTATGTGCATATTTAGAGGCTAAATATTCATGTAGTAGATGAACTTTGGGCCTCTACTCCAGTACTCCATCAGCACTCTCTCAGAACACTTTGTTCTAATAATCTGTCATTCTATGATATACACCTTCCCAACACAATCTCTACAGACAAATTTGGTGTATAAGCTAAACTGGTAAAGAAAGCTAATGATGTCTGGGTTTTAAAAGATATAGCACCTGAGTTTTAAAGCCTTGAAGATAAATAAGCGGCCTTCTAGCTGGGAACTAACAAAGCCCATATGGAAGAAGCACATCAATCTGTGTGATCATGAGGTGTTGACAGGATCAGGTGTCAGGCATCAGAAAATCCAAAATAAGCAATCATATTGATGTGAACTAAGGGGGCCAGATTGGAGACCCAAAGCCCATCTGGAAGCCTTTGCAAATTCCCTCACAGAAGGGTCACAAGAGATGAACTAGTCAGGGTGCAGTATAGCACCAACAAAACACACAACATTCCTCTGGTTCTTTAATTCTGCCTCCTCCATCCCTTAACTATCATGATCCCAGTTCTACCCTACAAATCTGGCATGTACACTGGTGCAGATAAGAGCTCTCAACACACAGAATCCAGGACAGATAACCCCCTCAGGACCAATAATGAGGGTGATAATATGAGGGTAGGGAGAAGGTAAAGGGAGAAGGGGGAAGAAGGGGAAATTGATTGCAATGTCCCGGAAGGGATGGTTTATAATTTTCTCTATTACCAAATGATAATCATACCTCTAAAGTGATCTGGAGACACATATAAACTCTAGACATATCAATAGACTTAGAACTTGCACTTAATTCTAGTCACAATCTAAGAGCAATTAGTTCTCATGACTTGGCTGTACTAGCCCTTATAAAGAGATCATTGAAGTTATGGGTGCTGTAGCAAAGTGTGGCGAAGAAAGCCAATGGTGCCCAGCTATCAGAAAGAATAGCATCTGGGGTCTTGAAACAAGCAGTCATGTGAGGTATTAACTAAAACCAATTAAAGAAGCACATTAGCCAATGTGTTCCAAGGCTTGTAGGTAATAGAATCCAAATCCAAAGAAGTGTATCATGATTCTGCCTTTTTGATCTATAGCTCTTGAGTAGGCTTGACTTATGTTGGCTGGCTTTATTCATGAGCGTGTGGTACTTGAGGATTAGCTAGGTATTGGATGCTCCCAGAGGACCTCATTCACATGATTAGTGGGTGGTTGGTAGAGGTCTGAGTGATAGGGTGACTGCATCAAAAAGTCTCATCTTTTAATAGGTTAGTTTGAACTTGTTCATATGGTGGTTGAGTTCTTTGAACAGCAAATGGAAGCCCATAGTGTTTATCAGACATAATTCAGAAGGAGCACAATAGCACTTCCACTGCATTACATTTGTTTAATGAAGTGACAAGGGAAAATAAATAAGAGGTAGGAAGAAAGTCTACTTATTGTTGAAGACCTATAAGATATTTTGACCATATTTGAAAACCACCACACCAGGTATGCACCATATCACAGTGATAAATCATCGGCCTGTTATGATAATTCACTGTTTCAGGTTTTTGTTATTTAAATCACAAAGCTTAAAAGGAACTAGTAAGTGTCCAATTTTTCAGAGAGATAGATATGTGTGTACTATATGGATCTGAATACTCTTATTTTGAATTGCAAAAATATTCAGTTATCTCATTCCTAAGTGTTCACACTGCTTTGAAACCCGATATAGGAATGACCCTTTGCACCTCAGGTAGAAGAGAATAATAGTCTTGGAAATTAAAATCACAAAAGGTTTGAGAACAGAGTCATTTTAAAGTGATTTTATTATTTTAAAAAATAATTTGTGTATGTAGAGAGAAGCTGCAGGATGCTGTGTTTTATGGTGCTTGAAGGAGAGATGAGGGAAAATAAAATAAAACACATTTTATTAGTTTACGGGTTGATTTTGAAATCTTAAGAATAAAATAAAAATGTCTCCAAAAACAAAGCCAAATGTGGGTATCAATATTCAGCTTGAGCCCTTGTAGAAAGCAAATGTTTTGAGAAAGATGATGGCAGCAGGTGCATGAAGGTGCTTGACACAATTTATGTATGTATGTATGTATGTATGTATGGTGATAAGCATTGTATGAGCCCCCAAAACAATGATTTATCAAAAAGTATTAAAAGTATTAAAAATTATTAAAATGTAAGCCCTATATAAAAGTAAAAAAATATTCAGCTTGAAACAACTGGATTGATTTAGAACTTAGCTCTGGTATAAGCCAAACCAAGCCAGTGGCCTTCACATTGATTCCGACTGATGACGATCCAGCGTATGTGAGTGAAATTGTGCTCCATAGGATTTTCAAAGGGTGATTTTGCAAGACCTTTATTCCAATGTTAGCTATGACTATAGCGATGCATTCAAGAGGAAGTTCTTGCAGTAATCATCAAAAAGAACATTGAAATATATATCTAGATGTGCAATGCTGCCTGTGATAAGCTAATATTTTCACACTTAGCAGGAAGTCCAGATAAGTCCATTGTTGTTCACATTTATGCACCAACTACTGAAGTCAATGATGAAGAAACTGAATAATTCTACTAACCTATTCAGTCTGACATTGATTAAAAATGTAATAAATACTCACTGATAATTAATAGTGATTAGAAGACAAAGTTGGAAACAAAAAGCAAGGAATAGTAGTTGAGAATTTTTGCCTTAGTGATGGAAATGAAGTTGGAGATTGATCACATGACAGAATTTCAAAACTAATAACTTCTTTATTGCAAATATCTTTTACTAAAAAAAAAAATCAATAACGACTATACATTTGAAAATCTCCAGATGTCACATTGATCAAATAAACAGAGCTAAAGTTTACTGTGTGAGGTATTTACATGATCTCCTGTCATCTTGAGCGAAGGGGTAGCCTCTAGTCTGTCAATCAAGCCAAAGCTTGAAGACCTCATTTGAAGGCATGATGGAGATAAATAGCTAACTGGAAGAAGACCCAGTCTCTTGTCTTCCCTTTCCTGCTGTCGAGACACTCAGAGAACCGGAGGAGATGTGTGGAAACCCACGCCTATGTTGAGATGCTTTCACTGCCACTGGATCCATAAGATCTTCTATCTAGTAGCCTCTGATCTTCCTGCACTTGGCATCATTGCATGTGCTGTGTGAGTCTAAAGAGGAATTTTTGGACTAATTGGACATGTAGAATAACATTGGACTTATAGACTTGTTCTGGACTCGACAGGGGTGTTTTCTCACTATACAATTGCTCTTTTATATAAATCTCTTTTTTGTATACATGAATGTCTATGAATTTGTTTCTCTAGTCGATCCAGACTAACAGCATGTCTATGGAAAGAGACAATGGAGAATCACAATATCAGCAATCACAATGAGGGCAGTGACTGACTATGGAATAGACAGACCACCCATTGCTTTTATGTAAGTTCAAATGGAAGTTGAAGAAAATTAAAACTAACCCATGATATCCAAAAAATGTCTGTGAGTATGTCTCACCTGAATTTATAGGACATTTCAAAACCAAATCTGACTCTTGAATCCTAAGGATAGAAGATTTCTGGAGCTGTGGAATGACAGCAAGAACATCATATGTGATTCCATTTATATGATATGTCCAAAACCAAACACGTTGCCTTCAAGTTAATTCCAACTCAGTTGCCCACAAGATGAGAACTGCCTTAAAGGGTTGTCTATGGAACCATATGTAGAAATGGATTACTGAGTCATACATCTCTATTTTTAATATTTTGAGGTACTGTCAAATTGTTAAAGAGAAAAAGAACATTGTACATAAAGACATATGTTAAAAAGAGAGAAGAGAAAGGAAAGATCAAAGTGCATATCAGAAGAGATCGATTCTGAAACTTACTTTTGACTGTAAATTAGCTAAAAATTAAAAGTAAAGACCTGAATCAACTTCAAAAGGAACCTCTAGAGGGCAAAGTAAAGTATTCTAATGAAATATGCTGGAAGTTGGAAAACCAAAAAGGAAAAACATACTCAGCATGTATCAAAGTGAAAGAATTGAAGAAGCAATTCAAGGCTCAAGTTGAAACACTAAAAGATTCTATGAGCAAAATATTTAATGATGCAGAAAGCATCAAAAGAAATTGGAAGAAAAACAGAACCAGTGCACTAAAAAGAACTGATTGAAATTTAACCACTTCCACTGGTAACATAAGATCAGGAACCAAATCCTAGTTGCACTGAAGGCATTATCAAAAAACTAGTCTCTAGGAATTGAGGGAATACCATTTTAATTGTTTTGACAAAATAATGGAGCACTGGAAGCACTCACTTATCTATGCCAAGAAATTTGGAAGTCAGCTACCTGGCCAACCAAATAGAAGAGATCCGTATTTGTATCTATTCCAAAGAAAGCTGAGGAAATGATCAAACAATATTATATGTAAATGAAATTTTGCTGAAGATGATTGAAAACAGTACATCTAGGGAGTGACCAGAAATCCAAGCCAGATTCAGGAGAAGCCATCTAAAAGAGATATCACTGATGATGTCAAATGGATTTTGAAAATAGAGAATACCATAGTGACCCTAAAGGACAGGATCAAACTACTTCTGTGGGTTTCTGAGATTGTCCATCTTTACAGGATTAGAAAGTCTGGTCGTTCTTCTGCACAATTGTTGATGGTTTTGAACTTCTGATCTTGAGGTTGATACCCCAATGCCCATGCTACTATGCTGCCGGGCTCTGACTTGCTATTTATTCAGTCTGTATGTTTAGGAAATAATCTAAGAAGCTGCTCTATATGAGGAAGAATGGACATCAGGATTGGAGGAAGACTTATAGACAACCCTCAGTAAGCAGATGATACAACCTTGCTTCCTGGAAGTGAGGTGGGTTTGAAGCACTTGCTGATGAAAATCAAGAATCTGAGCTTTCAATATGGATTTCAACTCAATGTGAAGAAAACAAAAATTATCTCAAGTGGACCAATAGATACCATAATGATAAATGGAGGAAAGATTGAAATTAAGGATTTCATCTTGCTTGAAATCAATATCCACAATCAATATCTACAGAAGCAGACATCAAGATGCCAAATGGCATGTTATTTTGAAGATTAATCCCATGATATTTTCAATTGCTTCATATGCCTATAGAAGTTGGACCTGGAATAAAAAAGACAACTGAAGAATTGATGCATTTGAATTATGGTCCTGGTGGAGAATAGTGAAAGTACCAGGAACTGCCAGAAAAACAAATATGTCTTCGAAGAACTACAGCCAGAATTTTCCTTCGAAGAGAGGTTGGCTAGACTTTGGTTCACGTACTTTGGACATGCTATCAGGAGGAAAAGGATATCATGTTCAATAAATTTGAAAGAAAATGATAAAGAGAAAGATCCTAAATGAGATAGATTAGCACCGTGGTTTCAACAATTGGCTGAAATGTAACAATTTTGATAACAGCACAGGACTGGGCAGTGTTTCATTCTGTTGTTTGTAAGGTCACAGAGTTACAGAACTCACTCGACAGCACCTGACAACTAACAATAACAAACTGCTTCTATTATATCCTTTATTTAGCGGCCCCCTTTCCTGGGGAGATAGCCACAGAGCTTAGAGAGGGATCACCTGGAATGCTTCAAATTAGTTGAATGCTTTAACAATATTACTTGTTCCCATTGGAATGAAGAAGTTTTACGGATGAAAGTAGCCCTGTTCTGTTAAAAAAAAAAAAGCCAGCCCTGTCTTCTATTGGATTTTTAGCATGTGTTAATATCGCCACTTGCTGAGCTTTTGGTTGGGCATGTCTATATTACTTACTAAGTAGGTGACAACATTTTCCTTGGTGGAAAGTGTATTAGGTAATGATATTTTTCCTATGCACTCATCAACAACACTGTCCCTGTCTGAGACATGGTTGTGAGTTAGCTCATGTTCCATCTGCCCGGCATAGTCCCACCACTCCCTGTCACGCCATGTTTTTAAGCTACTGAGTACTCGTCTTTGTATTGCTGGGTGACTATTAACCATGTTTGACAAAAAGAATGTTTTCCATGTTCTGGTAAGGAAATCCTCTGTCAAGATAAACAGCCTTTTCCCTCCTCTCCTCCAACTCAGGTCCTGCCAGGAAGGCCTCAATAGGTCCTCTGTAGTCATTTTCTTTTCAATATTTCACACCAGAGCTTAGTTTTAAACCATGAGCCAGAGCAGTTAAGTTCTGCTGAAAGACCACAGAACCCACAGAATAGAGAGCTATTTTAGTTTAGGTGGCCTGATCCAGGTCTCGTTGAAACACTATGTATCTAGGGAATTGCCCTCTCTCTCCCCTCTCCTTTTCTATCACTTGTCCAAGGCCATTAATTTATTAAATGTGTTTCCCACTCAGATTTTTGTGAATATGTATTTTTATTCCAGTGTTTACCTCTTCCATTTTCTGTTCCAAATGATTTTATGAATTATTGGGTTTACCAAGGAGATCTGCACTTCATCCTTTATACCAAACTGATGTTTGGAAACAACTAACTTATCCAAACCCACTCCTTGCCCAAGATATATCTTTTTGCTCCCCAAAATAAATGTGGTTAGCACAGACTTCTCTTTGGGTGAAGACTGGGGAGGGGATCTCATTACCATGTCTGTTAGATGTAACTCTGTAAGCAGATGGTAGCTCAACTAACATGAAGTAGTATCAGTGGCTCATTTATATATATTCCTCGGTGGTGCAAATGGTCAATGTGCTTGCTTACTAACTGAAAAATTGGAAGTTCAAGTCCAACCACTAGAGACTTGGAAGTAAGGGGTGATTAACTACTTCTGGAAAGTCAGACACTGAAAACTCCACAGATGCATCACCGTGCTACTACAAGGCATATGGGGTTGGCAAGGGTACCAATTGGCCTTCAGGCAACTGTTTTTACTGGTTTTCATGCATGCATACAAAATCTATTACCCTTTTTGCGACAATTATTTTCTCTGTCCTTCTTAATTTTATGCTTTTCTTTCCTCCATCAGAAGTGTCCTTGACGATAAATATTTCCTGTAAGGTGATGTTGACAGGGAGGGTACACCCCGTGAGAGCAGTTTGAAGATATTTTTGGTGTAGGTGTCACACCTCTAAGGGGTGAAATGTCCCTGTTCTAGGATCGTCAGGACCACAAAGGGAGTTCTGTGTTTGGATTTGCGTGCTCAGGTATTTCTTGGAAGTGACTGATCCTTATCTTAAGAGGTGAATTCGAGGATGGACTTGTCCAGGAAGAAAGTAAGTATATACTTAGGGCATCAACAAAACAGGGGCAAGAGTTGTCCAAAGCAAAGACAAGAACAAGCAGCACAGTGGAGGCACTGCATGAGATGTAGAAAGGCTCCAGGATGTGAGAATGTACCAAACTGGATCAAAAACATATACAGGATCATACCACATGCAGAGTCTTTTTATGGGATGAGGCCCAACCATGGCATCCCCTCCATTGACATCAGCCTCTTAGGACTCCCTCTCTGAAATGCCTTAGCTCGGTGGCTGTCTTGAGACCCTAGGGCTTTTTCTAACAAACAAGGGATGATGATGACTCTAGCTCTTGCTACATTCACCCAATATGCAATTCACCCAATATGCAAATGAACTAACAAGAATGGCTATTGAGCAAGAATAGATGATATTAACAAGAGATAATAGGTTTGGAATCCTTTTTGAGAGACGACTCCTGTGTACATCCACACTAGCGGATCCTGCACCTCCAGGAACATGATCCAAACACAAAGTGATGCTCTTGGGTATGGTCCTCGTAACTAACTGATGGGAAATCCAGTGCCAGGTGATTTGCAAAAGTGAGTGAAATGGAGTAAGCCTACCATTGAAATTAATTTAATAAAGTTAGTTTCTAACTGGATAGTATTTGCTGATAGAGTTGTTGTTGTGTTAGCAGCTGTTAAGTTGGTTCCCTCTCGTAGTGATCCTATCACAGTGGGACCAAACACTGTCTGTTCTGGTGCCATCCTCCTAAGTGCTATGTTGTGGCCCATTGTTGGAGCCACAGCGTCCATCCATGCTGCGAAGGATCTTCCTCTTTTTAGCTGCCCCTCTACTTTACCAAGTATGATGTCCTTTTCCAGGGACTGGTCTCTTCTGAGAACCTCTCGAAAGGACCTGAGATATACAGCAGTAAGTCCAAGGTTTTGTAAGCAAAGGCATTTATAAGATTAACTTCAAAATTGGTTTGAGATACATGAGGTTGTAACCTGGCATTTATTTAATACTTGATGTCACAACTTAGCATTCAGCTAATACAATACTAATATGAGTAATAATTGAATTATTATACTAACATAGCAACTGCCATCTAGGAGTCTTATTCATAGTGACCCTGTCATAGGGTTTCTGAGACTACCTTTTTAAAAATTTCTCTTTAAAACTTATTTTATTGGGGTCTTGTACAACTCTTATCACAATCCATCCATTCATCATGTATTGAGCACATTTGTGCATTTGTTGCCAGCATCATTTTGAAAACATCTTCTTTCTACTTGAGCCCTTGGTATCAGGTCCTCATTTCCACCCTTCCTCCCCCATCCTTCCTCCCTCATGAACCCTTGATAATTTATATATATATTTTTCATGTCTTACACTAACTGATGTCTCTTTTCATCCACTTTTCTGTTGTCTGTTCTCCTGGGAGGGGGTTATAGTTAGATAATTGTGATTGGTTCCCTCTTTCTCCCCACACCTTCCCCTTCCCTTCCTAGGATGGTCTTGAAGGATTTATCTATCCTGATTTTCCTGTGTTTCTAGCTCTTATCTGTACCTGTGTACACACTCTGTTCTAGTGGTATTTCTAAGTTAGAATTGGGATCATGATATTGGAGAGGGAAGGGGAGGAAGCATTAAAGAACTAGAAGAAAGTTGCGTGCTTTATTGGTGCTATACTGCACCCTGATTGGCTTGTCGAGACTGCACATTTTTTTCATTTTATTGGGTGCTCATACATCGCTTTCCATCATACTTAGTTCAATGCATAGTTACATACACTGTGCTAAGCACCCCCACTGGCTTGTCGTCATCGACATTCTCCCAACATCTGCCCCTCCATTTGGGCCCTTGATATGGCCCCCCTTCCTTTCCCCTCCAACCTTTCCCCCCTCCCCCAGTCCTCATTATTCTGCAATGATTATTGTTTTGTCATATCTTACACTGTCCGACATCTCCCCCTGCCCTCTCCTCCCTACGTCTGCCCTCCAGATAGGAGACAGTCTGCAGATCCCCACAGTTGGCTTCCTTTCTCCACTCCACCCTCCCTCCACCCATCTGGCAACTCCACTCCCACCACTGGCTCGAGGGGTCCATCCACCCAGAGTTCCCTTGTTTACAGTTCCCACCTCCACCAGTGCACCTCCTCCAGTCCAGCTGGAACTGCAGGGCAGATTTGGGGCTGTGATATTTGGGGGGAGGAAACCTTCAGGAAATAGAGGAAGGTTTTATGCTTCATTGCTACCTCACTGGCCCATCTCTCCCCCGTGACTCCCCTGTAAGGGGGTGTCCAATTGCCCACAAGTGGGTTTTGGGTTCCCACTCTGCTCTCCCCCTCATTCTTACTGATTTAATCCTTGTTCTTTGATGTTTGATGTCTGCTCCCTTCGGCTCCTTGTGATCACACAAGTTGGTGCGCTTCTTCTATGTGGGCTTTGCTGTTTCTGCACTGGATGGCCACTTGTTCACCTTCTAGCTTTTAAGATCCCAGCTACTTTATTGGTTGGTGACTGAGTGCCATCAGTTTCCTCAGCTCTGTCTGCCTCTGCACTGTTTCCTCATCCTTAGGCCTTTGAGGCCTCAGGCATTACGCCTTGATAGCCGGGTACCATTAGCCATCTTCACCCCTCTTTCTCCTGTCCCCACTTGTCCTCATTGATTATCTCAGGAAAGTGCATAGACAGTAATATTAGTTTTTCCCTGTTTGACGCCTGAGATCTGATCCTTTTGACTCCTCTCGGCCACACTGGCTGGTGTGCTTCTTCTGTGTGGACTTGGATACTTACCGGCTAGTTGGCTGTTTATCTTCAGGCTTTGAGCCTCCAGACTGTATATCTTTTGATATCTGGGTGCCATCCGTTTTCTCCACCACATTCACTTATGCACCTACTAGACTTCAGTAATCATATTGGGCCGGTGAGCATCATGGCCAGATTCATAGAACAAAATGTTCTTGCACTGAGGGAGTGACTGGGTGGGGGCCCAAGGTCCAGCTGCTGCCTTAGTACTAAGCCTATAACTATATGTTCCTGAATTTATTCCCACCTTTTCATAGATAATTATTATTACATCCATAGATGCTAGTGTTTAGACCTCTTTGCCTTCTTGTGCTCTTTGCCTTCTTGTTCCTTCCTCTATTTCCTTCTGCCTTCCTCCCATCCCTCTTTTGTGGTCAGTCTTCATTTGAGTTTCACAACTTCCTCTCTGTTACATTACATTTACTTTGGCCCTATTGGGCCTCCACCCTTCTTCTCCCCACTGTTTGCAGACCACTGATTGTTCCCCCCATCCCTGAGTCTGTCCATGCTCCTCTCCCTCCGCGGCTGTTAGGAACCCTCAGATCAGTTGTTCTCTCCTCCGGGCTGTCCACTCAGGAGTGATCCCTTCTTGATTTGGTCCATTTTGGGGACTCAGACCGCCTTGCTTCCCTGCTGTGTGTCTCCCAAGATGTCCTTTGTCGCTGTCTGCCTCCATGTGGGTATGGCACGTTGGTCATTTTCTGCCACCTTTTCTCTGCCACACAGACTTCCATTGAGTGAGTCAGTCTGGCTCTGGTTATGGCCGGTAATGTAGCTCTTTCTTTTCACATCTCCTTCCACCTCCGTCCTCACGTTTGGGTGTTGCATGGTGGGATCTGCAGACCCGCTTCAGCTTCTGAGAGAAAAAGGAGGCTTGAAAGTAAGAGACTGCACATTTTTATGGGAGCTGTAAGTCTCATTTCCTTTCTGTAGAGCAGTTGGTGAGTTTGAACTACTGGTCTGGAGGCAAAGTCTCACCATCTCACATAGTGCTCTAAGGAGTACTCTGGCCATAATTCTTTCAGTAGAGCTTTGTTTGCTCTTTTTTTTGCAGATCATGATACTTTCAATTCCTTGCCAAAACCCTCATTGAGATGCATAGAGTTTTCTATGGTTTTCCTTATTCAAGTACAGCTTTCACATCCATATGAGGTCATTGAAAATATCATGGCTGGTGAGGTCCACCTTAGTCTTCAAAGTAACATCCTTGCTTTTCAACACTTTAAAATTGTGTTAGCCCAGGTAGACAAGAGAAAAAAATTCATAGATGCTCTTATGTGTGTAAAAAATAGCTTTATATAATAGCTTTATATAAAGAGTAGTTATATATTACGAAAAATTCCAACCCAGTCCAGATCACATTCATAAGTCTGCTATTAGCCCATATGTCTGATACCAGTCTATAAATTCCTCTTCACACTCATGCTACACATGCAGTGACACCAAATGTTGGAGAACCACAGACAGTCGGTGGAAAGTTTTGTGGATCCAGTGGTGGTATAAACATCTCAGGACTGGCATGGGTCTCCATATGGTTTCTCCAGCTTCAGGACTGGTTCCATCAGCAGTGTAGCTCCACGTGTTTTGTCAGCAGAGAGACGAAGCACAGAGTATGTGTCTCACTATCAGAAAGGAAGACAGGAGTCCTCAGAATCCTCAAGAGAAGACCATGTCCACACAGAGAATTATTGACTATGACCTGATTGACAGACTAGACTCCACCCCTTCACAAGTTTACAGGACATTATGTAACTGCCAAAAAACGGTCTTGTGCAGTAAATTTATCCAATGCAACACATCATTTGATCTCTCAATTGTCATTTCTATGAGCTTTAGTTGTGGATTTAAGCAAGACCAAATCCTTGAAAAATTTAATCTTTTTTCTATTTATCATGATGTTAACAATTAGTTAAGTTGTAAGGACTTTTGTTTTCTTTGCATAGCATTAAAGGCACTAAAGACTGCAGTCCTTGAGGTATAGGCACATTAAGAGTATGCAAAATTCTACCTGTGGTGTAAAATTTGATACTTATTGTGCAAAATATATTTTTATTTTGCAAAAATGAATGTGTTTCTAAATTTATCTTCTAAGAAAGCAATGGGAATTTGTCAGAAGAATACATTTTTACTTTATCATCATATTTATGTGTCTCATTGTAAGAAAACTGAGTAATTTATTAAGGAAATATATTCATGAAGAAAGCTGATGGTGCCTGGCTATCAAAACATGTACATCTGGGGTCTTAAAGGCTTGAAAGTAAATAAGCGGCCATCCAGCTCAGAAACAACAAAGGCCACATGGAAGAAGTACACCAGCTTATGGGACCAAGAGATACCAAAGGGATCAATTATCAGCTTTCAAGAATTAATAATCATAACATTATATGCTCCCTTTCCTGATATGAGAAGCTGATGGTGCCTGGCTATCAAAAGATGTGTGTCTGTGGTTTTAAAGACATGAAGGTAAATAAGTAGCCATCTAGCTAAGAAGCAAGCCCACATGGAAGAAGCACAACAGTCTGTATGAACACGAGGTATCAAAGGGATCCGGTATCAAGCATCAAAGACCTAAAAAATATATCATTATAAGTGAGGGGGAGTTCAGATGGGGGACTCAAAGCCCATCAGTAAGTGAAGAGACATCCTCTTACAGTGGGGTTGTAGTGAGGAGATGAGCCAGTCTAGGTGCAGTGTAGTAACAATGAAATGTTCTCAAATGCTCCCTCCCACCGACTATCATTATCCCAATTCTGCCAGATAGATTTGGCTAGACCAGGGGTTACACACTGGAGTCGAAAATGTGGAAATTTAGAATAGATAATCCTTTGAGACCAGTGGGGAGTGGTGACACTGGGAGGGTGGAGGGATAGTGGAATAGAAAGGGGGAACAAATTTCTCAGATCTACATGTGACCTCCTCCCTGGAGTGTGGACAACGGGGCGGGGGGCGGGCGGTGAGTGAAGTGACACATTAGACAGTGTAAGATATGAAGAGGTAACAACAATTAGTAAGTTATAGGAAGTTCATCGGGGAGTAGAAGGGGGGAGGGGAAATATGGGGAGTTGGAATTAAAAAAATAAAGAACTAGAGGAAAGAGGGGAAGAGGAGTTTATGCTGGAGGGGTTCAAGTAGATAATGTAGATGAATGTGACAACATGTCTACAAATATGCTTAATACAAGCGATTTTTAAAATGTTGTTAGAGCCCCAATAAAATCTGTAAAAAAAGAAATATATCCAGTGAGTACTTAGATAACACAAATTATATAAATGTTTTATTTTCAATTTCCCTTCAAATGGACTCATATTATTACTACCCTCAGAGAAAACTTGTTTGTTGTTTAATAGTACTATTGTTAAATCAATTATGTATATCATGAGAGTTGAAGTAGCCTATAAAGAAATAAAGTGTACATTTTATAAATTTTGTATATGGCAGCAATTCTATTTTTCCATTTCTTTTTGACTGGTTATGTATAACTTCACATTAAGTTCTCTCTGTCCTCAAGGTAAGGTTGTCCAACAGAATGGTAATCATGTGATTCATGAATGGTGGATACAGCTGTCCCTGTGCTCTGCATGGAGAAACAAAATACCCCTTTGTTTCAGATACAGCAAACCCATAGATCTGTATCATGTTCTTGCCAATATCAGGTTTCATTATGCTTCCAATGATCTGTGAAGATACATAATCAAAAGATGAAAAATAAATATGCAAATGTTTAAGTATTATTTTAAGATGTAAAACACTAATAGACCTGCCAACAGATATAGTACAGAAAATGAATTACATGTTCTCTGACTGCCTGGTAAGTTCTATTTCTTGAGACCATCTCAGATGTCAAGAACAAAATAGCAAATTAATTTTTTTAGCCTCACTAATTTTCAAATATAAATTTTGGAGTTAATTTGTAAATTTAAATAAGTGTTATTGTATGAATTTTGTTTTCTAAAGTGCATTTATTTCCAGTTGTTATTGAAATTTATTTACTATGAGAGAACCAAAGGTAAAGTTGGTGTGATTTATATCCAGTTAAAATGGAAGAGTCATAATTAAGCAGTGTGCAAAAGTGAAATCTCCCAGAAAATAAAAAGAAAAGATGAGTGACTACTGAAAGACAATGTTAACTTCCTTTTAAAAAGTGTAATGCATCAGAAGGGCCTCCTTCTGTTGATTGCTCTAGTGCAAAGAGTGTCAATTATTCTATTACTGCTTTCCCCCACGTGGGTTAAGTTTATTCCAACTCAGCTGATCCCGTATGACAGAGAAGAACTGCCCCCTGGGTTTCTGAAGCTGTACATCATTCTGGGAGCAGAAAACCTCATCTTTATCCAGTGAAGGAGGTGCTGGGTTTGAACAGCTGATTGTAAAGTTAGCAGTCCAATGACTTTCAAGTTAGCAGCTCCCTGAGTAACCCTTGACCCACCAGCACTTCATATTTCTAATTCCATAATTTACTATAAGAAATAAATTAATTAGAATAGTAATAGGGAAGTAGCAAGTGACAGCATCTCAGAATTTGAAATGGCTGCATCTGTAGGTCCCACAAATAATAGGAATACAAGTTCTGCTTTGTGTGATAACCTCTCTTCCAACAATGTCAAATACTGGATCAGAAGAGTGCTAAGTGATTGTCAACATCACAGTGAACTATTGGAAAATTCATATGGAAGACTTCTGGATGGCAAACAGAAAGGTTCTTTAGTCAGAAAATGTTTCTCGGGTTCAAAGTTAATGGTGAAAACATAAAAGGGAGAGACTATTTGGTTCTCCATCAGTTAACTCTGTATATTGTTTTGTTTGAATACTATATAACCCTAAATTATTCAATTATTGATTGGCTATTGATAGACTTAGTGATGGATGCAACTTGAATATGATTGATACACATGAAAGCAGTTCAATTTACAGAGGTGATATAAGATGTTTTTTGCTTTATGCAATGATGAGAAACAAGTTAATGTAGGATATAAATATTTAAAAGAACCTTTTGCAATATGCTATTACTGTCATTGTAGAAACTGCTGCATGGAGTCATTTTTGAGGGAGAAACAAAGAGTTAGGTGCCCACAGATGGAAATTTTCTTTGTTATAAAAAAATGAACTATCCCTTTTGTAAACTATATGGCATCTTGATATTCTTGCTCTTGTTAGGTGCTAGAAAGTCAGTTTTAACTCATAGTGACCTCTGTATAACAGGACAAAACCCTGTCTGGCCCTGCTCCATTCTCACAATCGTTCTTAAGTTTGAACCATTGTTACACTCCTTTCTCACTCCACCTCGTCAGGGGCCTTCCTCCTTTTCACTGCCCCTCTCCTTCACCAGGCATGGCAGCATGCCAAGAACATGTCCTAAGTTGATGGGATGAAGGCTAGCCATCCTTGCTTCTAAGGAGCATTCCAGCTGTACATTTTCCAAGACAGATTTGTTTGTTCATTTGGCAGTTCAAGATACTTTCCCTGTTCTTTGCCAGCACCATAACCGGAATGCATGGGTTCTGCTTCAGTCTTCCTTATTCATAGCCAACTTTAACATGCATGGGAGGCAGCTGGAAGAGCTGTGACTTGGGGCAGGCAGACCTTACTGCCCCAAGTAACCTACTTGCTTTTCAATCCCATAACAAGGACTTGTGCAGCAGATTTACCTTATAGAATGCGTTGTTTGATCTTCTGACTTCTGCTTTGTGAGCATTGATTACGTATTCAAATCCTTGAAAATTTCAATCTTTTTCATTTATCTTGATTATCCTTACTGGTCCACTGTAAGGACTGTGCTCTTCTTTTCATTGGATTGTAATCAATACTGAAGGACATAATCCTTGATCTTCATCAGGAACGCTTCAAGGCCTCTTCACTTTCAGCACGCAAGACCAAGTCAGCTGTATATTGATGGTTGTTAATAAGCCTTTCTTCAAACCAGCTGTTGAGTTCTTAGTACCCTCCACTCTCTCAAAAGTTGATAACACAGTTCATCTCATTCTGCTAAAATAGCATTCACCACTTTTGTGTTCAATCCTTATTTTTATAGGTATGCTTTTAAATATAGTTTCATTAAAGCATGCACGTGCATCTGTGTGCAAGCACATACACACACATGCATATATACAAGGGGACTCCAAAAAGTTTCTGAAGTAATCCAAGTAGCTTTTCATTCTCTTTTTCACAAGCTTTATGAAGCTTGTGTGTGTGTGTGTGTCTAAGTAACTCTTACACCTTAATAAAACTCCTGAGTAAACAGAGGAAGGGGTACCATCAGTGACAAGGACCTCTCATAACTTAAACTGGCCCTGTGTGGGCTCCATTTCTATGACAGGGACTTGTTAGGATTATCATAAAAAGCATGAAATGAAACGTTACCATCTGTAGCTGATCATGGGCTGCCCATTCAGTGCCACACATGCATGGGTGCAAGAAGGGAAGTGCAATTTAACTGTCAAAACTTTATTGGCACCTTCCTCAAGAAGAAATGCTCTGGAAATCAAGTGCCGAGTGTTAAAACAGAAGGAAAAGAGGAAGGTGAAGTGGGGTCACTGTCTCTCCCTCATCACACGTTGTCTTCTTTCTTAAATAAATACTGACTGAGGACTTTAGAACAGAGACTGTGCTGGATGGCTGGGTTGCAAGCTGGGAATCCTTTTCCTTCACATCAACTCAACTTAAATGGGTATGTGCCACTATCACATTAAACTTAGACTGTTTCAATACACATCTAGTAAATACTCCACCCCCAATCACTCTCCTTTCTGTCCATTGCATCAGTTTAATCTCAAGACAGCAATGCATTCTGGGAGAAGTGTGAAAGAGGAGTGACGGGGCGGACCCCGGATTTTAATACCTGCAATTTGTCAGTTACTTTATCAATAAAATATATGATGAATGGAATGTGGGCAATTAGAAAACCTTTAATTCTCAATTTCCTTTCCATTATGTAGGTCCCCCTGTTCTCCTACTACCTCCCCACATGCTTTCAATGAAAAACCTTATTCAAACTCATTTGCCAACTATTCAAGATCATTACCAATATGACCATTCCAGTGGTCACACCTTGACTACCTCCTTCTGTTCCTCCTATACCCGATTAGTCTGGGTATAGCAAACAGACCAGTCTACTGTTTTTATCTACATTCTTGCCTCTCCCTGTTTGCTCTTAAGGTACTTCCTAGATACAATACCACACCCATACTCAGTTCTTACTCATCTCTTAATTTGACTGATTAAGCTCCCTCTTCCATGAAATTCCATCACACAGAGGCTGGGTCTTTTCATTGCCATGCATACATATTGTTATTAGTGTTGTTAGGTGCTGTCCAGTTGGTTGCAACTCAGAAGAACCCGATGCACAATAGAATGAAACCCCTCCCTATCGACACAATCCTCCCAATTGTACTTATGTTTGTTATCGTGGTAGCCATTGGACCCATCCATGTCATTGAGGACCTTCCTCTTTTACTTCCCTCCACTTTATCAAACATGATGGTCTTCTCCAGCGACCAGTCTCTCCTGAGAACATGTTCACAGTACATACCATGAAGTATCATCTTCCTTGTCTTTAAAGAGCATTCTGGCTGCACTTCTTCCAAGAGAGATTTGTTTGTTCTTTTGGAAGCTCATGGTACTTTCATTATTCTTCACCAACAACATAGTTCAAATACATGAATTTTTCTTGGGTCTTCCTTATTCAGTGTCCAACTTTCACATGTGTATGAGGTGACATCCTTGACAATTTCAATGTATGTATGTACACTCATACATAACTATATATTTTCTTTTTTTATACCCATGTCTAACTTCTGTATTTAGATTATATGACATAAACATAGTTTAAGAATGGGCAGTCATAGCCTCTTTGGAGGTTGTTGTGGCCCCCAATGTTTTCTCTTGAAAGGATCTTATATATTCCAGGCTAATCTACAAACCTTTGTTATACAATATCTGACTGATTTTTATAGATTTCCTTTAGAATGCTGTGGATGGGAGAGAAGGCTGGCAGTATTGTTTCCTGTTTTTTTCCAGTGCTGAAATTGAGACTCCAGGAAACCAAGGATTCTCTGCTTGACTTACTCTCAATTTGTCTGGGCTTCCAGAGCCTCACAGTCCTCAAGATGGATGCTGGGTTTTGTCCTAAGGGCAATAGGAAACTATGGATGGGTATTTCATCAAGCTAGTTTTCTATGGCTGTTCCAGTAAGGTTCAAACAACACCAATCTGGATGCCATAAGTCTGATACAACTGGGCTAACATCAAGAAGTTCTCAGGGCTGCATTTCTTCTGGAGGCCCCAGGGAAACATTATTTTCTTGCCTTTTATAGCTTTAGAGGCTGCCTTATTTATACTACATACTTTGGACACATTGTAAGGAGAGACTAGTCCCTAGAGAAGCACATCATGCTTGGTAAAGTGGAAGGGCAGTGAAAAAGGGGCAGGTCCTTAATGAGATGGATTGACAGTAGTTGCAACAATGGGCATGGGCATGGGAATGATTGTGAGGATGTTGCAGATGTTTCATTCCATTCTTCATAGGGCCACTGAGGGTCAGAACTGACTTGATGACACCTAACAACAAGAAGAGCAACAAGCACAACAGAGGCTTGTTTCTCTCTGGTGGAGTAAATAGAATATTCTTAATGTGGTTCTTCTGTCAATGCCACCATCGCTCCCACCAAATTATTGGGTGCAACTATGCTAATAGAGGGGTGGTGGTTAACTTTAGTTACTACTTCCTGGCCATCTTTGAGGCAGGAGGAGAGAAAAATCACAGGACTATTGGAAGCGGAGCATGCTCAAGATTTATGTCTGCAATGGTGCAGGCCCAAACCAGAGGTATTAGAGGACAAGGGAAGGAGACAGAATACAGGAACAACACCAAGACTTGAGGCTGTAAGGCAGAGCAGTGGTCTGACATCTTGACTTACAAAGCCAGAGGCTAAGGAACCCTGTGGCTGAGAGGCTAAGGAAAGAAGAGAGACTTAGCTGCTGGCTGAAGAGATGTTGCTATGGACTAATGGATGTATCCTTAGTATTTACTGATCTGGATTTGTGGTGAACTATTTATTTCCCTAACAAGCTCCACCCTTCTTCCCAATTTTGAGCATTGAGAATCTTGAGTATCTTGGCATTGCCATGAATTATTGAACCAACTCAGAAGTAGAGTGCTGTGGGAAGGACAGCTGGTGTCAGAGTAAAGAATAATGGAGAGTGGAAGCATAACTGATCCCTCCCTCTTGGTAAGAGGGAATCCAGAGGTCAGAGATGGCCCTCACACGATCTATTATATTCTCTTTTCATTAAGAGACAGATATTTGGATGCATTATTATTATGTGCACCCCCCCCCCCACATTGGTGATGGCATGATCAGCTTTATTTTCACAGGACAGGAACTATGGTTCACAACTTTGTGCCTGACACTTATTCTTAACAGAATAAGAGAGTCATTGTCAAGTTGACAATAATTCCTGTTGACCCCATGTGTGCCAGAATAGAACTATGGGATCTTCAATGGCTAATTAGATTACCATGTTTTTCTTCTAGGAGTCTCTAACTGCCCTTGAACCAAGCACACTAAGTGTGTTAACCTTTTGAACCCACCAGGGACACCTGAAATAATATTTAAGGTCATTGTGGCTGCAAAGGAAAGAATGAACACAAAGGGACAAGGTTGGAAGTTATTGTTGATAAAGAGATCAGTTGTTTGAACCAGGAATAGGTGTCAGAGCAATTGAAGAGACAAAATAGCATGGTTTGAGTTTTATCAGATATGAGGGCAGATGGATTTAGTGATGGTACCTAGACCTTTAGCTTAAGCCACGGAGGAGATGGTGCATAGCATATCTGACAGAGTATCTGGAGAAGGAACATGATTATAGTGATATTATGAGTATTCTTTTGGATGGGCTGACATGGATGTTCTAAAATTGAGTTATCCAAGTGTTGACTCCTATCAAGCAACATCCTATGTGGGTCTGAGAACTAGGAGAGGGTTTGAGGTTGGAGTTTAAGAGTTAAAAACCATCCTAGTATCCTAGAGGTTGATGAGGGATGTTGCAGACATGGATGTTTTCACACAGCAAAAGAAGAATGTAGCTAGGGGAGGTAAGAGAGCCTGAGTTGAGTCCTGAAACACAGTTTTATATAAATCTTTACCTTAACACTCTCACTTTTTTGATGCATTGAGCTTGCTTATGAAAGATTTTTGCATTGCAAGCCATTTTGTCATAGTATGTTTTAGTCATGGAATATGGAAATCACATCATTTTAGAAGACCCACTGGAGATTGCTTACACTGAAACCTCTTGCATACATGGTTAAGTTTGAGTCAGTTAGGTGCATATTTTTCAAGACTGAATGGTGAGTATAGTACAAGAAACCAGATTGCCAGGCAAGTTGATGCCTACTCTTGGCAACCCCAAGTATTGTAGAGTCAAACTACTGCATAAAGTTTGCAATAGCTATTCTCTAGTAAACTCATAGCCAAGTAGGTTACATGTTGAGGTCCTAACCACCAGGTCAGCCGTTTAAGCCACCACCTATACCATGGAAGAAAGATGAGGTTGTCTCCTGCTGTACAGATTTAAAGTCTCAGGCAACACAGAGAAGCTTCTCTGCTCTGTTCTAGAGGGTCATAAGAGCCAGAATCCACTGGATGGTTGTGAGTGTGAATTTCTGAGTATGCTCTTTCACAAATAGCTCTCTAGTCATTCTTTGCTGGCCCCTCTGGGTGGGTGTGACCTGTATGCAACCTTTTTGTTCATAGTCATGAATAAATCATTTGTACCACCCCAGCGAGGTAAAAACCACTGTAAAACCTGCGGGCACTTCTAGAGGAGTGAAGATGCAATGATCTCGAGCCTTCATCCTCTTTTATCCATCTTCTATATACCTATCTATCATCTATTTGCTTGTATATTGAGTCTAATTGGACTGAACCAGATGCCCAGGTACACCTCAATCCTATGGAGAATAAAGTGTGAGGAAATAGCCAGGAGCTAGTGATTTCACCCTGGGAAACCTGGTGAAGCCCCTGATCAAATCAAGTGACACAAAGAAGAGAGAGCACCTGGGGTTCTTGAACTTAAGCATAGAAAATCTTAGAATGTTTTTTCTAGAACTTCTAAGGGGTTGAGAGAAACTCAGTCTGCTTCAAGGTTTTTTGTCCCGGCCTGCGGGTCCGTAATTCGCAAGTCCTGGAAGGAGGAGCGGGAATTGGGGGGACAGGAGACGCGAGAAATGGAGACAAGACAGGATTCTGATCAAGTCTCCTTTATTGGGGAAAAGTAGACCGGTTTTATAGGGCAGGCAAGCTTTGGGCAATTAGCATATGGTGATCTTCAAAATTAGCAAGTGAATGGCAGCACAGCTGCAAGCCGAGCTTCCAAGGCCAGGGCTGTTAACAGTAACAAAGGTAACTACGAACCTCAGGCAACAGACGGCAACAGAGTTCAGGCAGATCCGGCCTGTTTCCAGGTTAAGCATGTCTGCTGGATGGCTCCCGACAGTTTTTGAGAATCTAAGTATTAAAAAAGAAGGAATCCTTGGACCCTAATGAGAGGTGGATAGAAGAAAGGATATGCGGAAGAGGAGGAGGAAGAAGACCAAGAGGAAAAAGTAGTAGTAGTAGAAGACGAAGAAATGCCAACGTGAAAATATCTTGGCAAAGTGAAATTTATATTTTGCTAACTCTTTAACACAAACCAAAGCTCGCGATACAATATAAATAAGTTAACAGTAAACAGTTGCCTTCCGTCAGCTCTAGCTTCTGGTAGTCCTATGTGTATCAGGATGCAAGTGTGTGCCACAGGGCTCTCAGTGACTAGCTATTTTGGCAGTAAGTCACTACTCCTTTCTTCTGAGAATCCCCTGGGTTGCTCTACTCAGGGACTTCATAAAATATTTATAAGATTTATAAAGATGAATTAATCCTGTGTACATAAGGTGGGGCTCAGTACTGTCATTCAAGATTAAAGTTCTATGATGAATGTCGTTTTCTTTCAACTCCGTGTTCATATGTTGTATATAGATCTTAAAAGTCAAAGCTTGAAACCCCGTTCCTGTGAGGCCAAGGTCAGGTGGGCTTGTTATCCCTTTTGTTATAGGTCTTGGTTCGTTCTAACCCTTAAAACTCAAATAGACGCTTCCTCTCCTTTATCCAACATCAATTGAACCAATAAGTGCTAAGAGATGATCTGTGGGAGGTGCTGAGAACTCAACCCTGAATAAACTATGTGGAATAGCTCACAGATTGTTGGGGAGACAGTACATGGAAGCAGCATGCCCTAATTTAGGGGACTCTTACTTACTTTTTTTTTTACCTGTCCAGGAGGCTGTTGGCTTGGAGATGACTTCATAGCTTCTCACTACTCTGACACTTAATATTCACTATGATTGCTAAAGCAACCCCATGGTGCCATTTGCTTTAAGGCGAAAATAAATTAAATTTATCATCAATATTTATGTATTTAAAATAATTAGCTTTGAGCAATCTTAATGCAAAATATTGCTAAAGCAAAAGCATTGTTCTTTCCTGTAGACTCTGAGGCACCCACTTGTGTGGACTCTTGCTTACTTACCAGAAACTATTTTGATGATCAATTATTTGGTGTGACAGTCTCTTGATTCCTTACATTGCCATAACTTAAAATAATAAGTGCAGAGTCTGTTAACTGTTCTCTAATAGCTATTCTTCCCCTTTATATATCATAGTACTAGAAACTCCAGCATTTTTTGGGGGGGGGGGGAGAAATATACTTGATCTTAGCCAAAAGACTTAGAAGCAATTTTAGGGTGAAAATAGTGGCTCAGCTGGACACTTCACTTCCTAGCCTCCTTTGCAGAAGGCAATGATTAATTTAGTCAGTGGTATATGACAGAAGCAATTCTTGTAATGTCTGCACTATACCCTTACATGGAAACTGTATGACCACTATTTTTAGGTGCCTACTTTTGGTAGTATGGGCTACACACATCATTTGCCCCACTGATCACTAGGCTGAGTGTATATATGAGAATATAAATTATATACATGTATGTGTATAATTTATCTTACTCTGTTTGAATAACCTTTTTAAAAATCAGTCCCATTGCAGGACTTGATGTATTAGTTACATTTGCCTTCCCAAGACTTAGTAGTAGTTAATATTTCTGGCACATTAGAGACTTCTCGTAAATGTTTGCTAACTCAATGAGGAAATTCGAGAGTCCCTTATATCATCACATCAGGTTTCCCATGCCTGTTAGTATCAAATGGAGATCATTGTAAAGATCACAGAAATCATCTCATGTGTTTTTATTGTGACTCAAAATTGATGATAGCAATCTTCTAATAAGGAACCCTCCCCTCCCCTCCACCACTGGAGAATGCCCCATGCCTTTGGCTGCCACCATCTATAAAACACTCAGATGCCCCACCCACAATGACAAGGTTTTCCCATCCTTTCTGTGACCCATCGTCACATGCAAGTTTAAGAGAATTGGGGATATATTTATACAGAAGCCATGTTTAAAAGGAGGCTGATCCTATATGTGCCTTTGAACAACACTTGCTTATTTATGATTGGGAGAAAGGTACCAAGGGACTCTCTTGCCTTATGGGGTTGTCACCACAAAAAAGTAACAATTTGGAGCATCTTTGGGTCATTCAACATGGCAGAGACACAGGAGTCATTACTGGGGCCCTTATTTCTTTCCAAACAGATTGATATGTGCTCATTGGGAGCCCAGGCTCCAAATACTGTCTCTGGACAAAAGACCTTCACCACTACAACAACGGAAGACCAAACTGAAGCCTTGGAGTCAATTCCAAGTTTCTGTGAGCCTACAGGCCAGAGTAGAACTGCTCTGCAGGGTTTCTGAGATTATAAATTTTCCTGGGGCCAGACAGTCTTGTATTTCCCTGGCAGAATAGCGAGTGCAGTTACTAACCCAGTGATTGGTAGTCCCATCCTTAACCCACTACTCCATCAAGGTTTGTGGCTGGCCTCAGTTAATTGCTGTTTCTATGGCAGAGGCTGCTCTACCCACTCCAAAAACAAGAGAGCAAAAAGCAACAGGGTGACTGTTCTTCAGTGTCTCCACGTTTGTCGCTCACTCATCTCGGTGGACATTTTCCCTCCCCTCACATGGTTTTATAGACACACCAAGACACTGACTTGGCTTTTCAAACAAACGTGTACAGTCAGAAACTACAAGGGCCTTTGATAGTTGGCAGCATGCAGTGTCAGGAGCTACCAAGAGGTCTTTAACTTGAAACATGGCAAAATGACAAATGAGTTTTTCTCCTTCTCCATCCTTAAAAATAGCTTTTATAAACTCTTCACTCCTCCTGATGGTGAGTTCACAATTAATCACCCTTATGACATCTGCTGTTTAGGCCACGGACAAATCCATGGGTCCTAATCACCCACTTTCCCCAGGAAATTGGCCAAATCCCGACTGGAGGGGGGATGAATCACAACAACCCGACTATTCAGACAAATCTCTTTTCAAGTGCCCTTAAAGCTTTTTTTCATACACCAGTGAAGACAGCCACACAGGAAATAATAATAGTTTAATCTCTTGAAAAATTTCCTTCCTGCACTGCAGCGCTTTCAGACAGGTAGTCAGATCCAGCCAAAGAAAATGAGCAGAGGCCCTGCCAAAAGCAGGCTGCTACTTGAGCCATTCACTGTACCGCCCCTCGTCTTCTCTGAGCCCCAGCACAGGGCCCTCTTCACCTCTCCCCAGGGTGTTCTCACATAGGTGGGCCATGCTGAGCCAGGGTAAGAGAGACCCAAGAGGGAGAGAGATCTCTGGGGACAAAACCTGTGACTGGACATTCAACAGGCCTCATCCCCTTCCTCCTCTTGGTGCTCCCTTGACCTTAGAGACAATGTTGGCTAGAGAAGCACATTTAGTTCTGAGGACAAGGAAGTTCCTCCCAACATGGAGTCGCTCCTTCACTTGTGGGACTTTGCTTATCTTCCTAGTGGGCAGTTTGTGGGGCATCCTGGGTCCATTTTCTGCAATGGCTCCATTTGTTTTTTTTCCTACCAGGACCAATTCAGGCACCACCAGCCTTTAGGATAAGGTCAACAACTCATTGAAGATTTTGTTATGCCCGTGACAGACATTCTACTCCCCCCCCCCTTCCATTTGTCAGTTTGTTACATAGTGGGGGCTTGTATGTTGCAGTGATGCTGGATTTCACATACCAGCAGGGTCACCTACTGTGGCCATGTTTCTGTAGAGCTTCCAGACTAAGACAGACTAGAAAGAAAGACCTAAGCATTAGTCACTGTAAACCCAATGGATCACAACAGAACATTGTCTGGCATAGTGCTAAGTGAGAGACTCTTTAGTTTAGAAGGCTCTCAAAATACGCAATGGGCACAGTAACAGACTCAAGGAGAATAATGAGAGTGAGGGTGGCTCAGGGTCCAGTAGGGCTCCATGAGCTGCACCTGACTCAAAGGCAACATGCAACATCATAGACACTGTTCCTTGGAGGAAAGGACACTTCTCTGGAACATCTTAAGCTATGCCGTGCCTCAAACTTGCTCTTTCCAACAAGCTCCTTCCTTGAAGTGTGAACTAAGTCTCCCCCATGGAGCCTTGGCCTCTGGCTCAGAACCCTGGGTTGTCCGTCCTGTTTCCATTTTGACCCTCTCTACCGCTGGCCCATTGGGTGTCAGTGTTGCTACTCACTCATCACATACATGCCTTTGTCTTCCCCTGCATTTCCATTCTGATTTCTCATCCAGCCATGATTTTCTTGCTTTTCTTTTTGGCTTAGCAATTCTGGAAACAATTTCTGGGAAATCTCATGGTATTTCTCAATTGGAGAAAGAGGACTGGACTGAGTCTCTGAGAGACAAACTACTGACAAGACAAGATGACATCATGCTGATCAATCTTGATTCCTGGAGAATGAAGGAACCAGAGTAGGAGAAACCACATGGGTTTACCCTGATGGAGCCAGACTTTTGGGACCACAGAAGCCACAGAGAGATCCCTGTCAGTGCTGTAATGCTCCCACTGCCAATGGATACTGCTGATGGACCCTGAACCCTGGAAATAAGGAGCCATGGGAAGACCCCTGCTTGCCCTGGGATGTCTCTACTGAATGTGCTTTGTGAGTCAGAAGGAGATTTTATAGACTGGTATTGGACATATGGGCTAACACCGGAGTTATGACTTTGGACTGGGTTGGGATGCTTTCTCAATGTTCCATTCCTCTTGTATATAAATCTTTCCCTTATATCCATATGTGTGTTTATGAATTTGTTTCTCTCGTCTACCTGGACTAAGACACCCAATTTCTCAGATGAGGAGAGAGCAAGAGAGAAACAGAACTCATTGACTGAACTTCTGTTTGACATAAGTGAGGGTGTAGAAAATTAAGTATCACCCATAGTGTCCAGGAATTTTTTGGATCTCTTCCCATGCATTTCCAGGCCAAGCATGAAGTAGGTGGAATAGGGCCGAAGTGTTTTCTTCTCCTCCGTGTCCCACCAGTATCAAAGATAATGGGCAGTAAGCTCAGCAATAGGTTTCCTTGACAAGTGCTCTAGCTAGCCAGGGTCGTTTCCCCAACAGACCAAGGAAGAAAACTGACAATCGATCTAAGAACTGAAGAGAGGGCTACATTTCATCTATTGTAAAGGCACATGGAAGTCCAAGCAACACCTTTAAGATGTGGGTATAAAATGTCACTTATAATAGCAATTGATCAGCAATGACATACATTTTCCGCTACAAGGGAATGCTTAAACCAATGTTAGCACTTGCTACCTAATAGACCCTTCCCACCACTCTGAGCAGTCATGCTTTCAGAGAAAAGGAAGTTATCAGGATATGCTTGTATTATAAAGGAAGAACTAAGTAGAATATTAGTGTTCATATTATTTGATTCCAATTTACATCTTTTTTTAAAAACAGAAACAAGATTGTTTCTGGGTATTAAGATTATGGATGATTTGAATTTAATTTCTACAACCTTCATATTTTTCCAAATTATTTTTAATGCAGGTATGCCTTCATAACCCCTTCCAGTCTATTAAGTATCATTAATAGTAAGACTACTACAGTAAATTTTATTTATTTTTTGAGCCTCAACTTCCCTTCCTTTCCCCTACTCTATGGACTTTATTTATTTAGTTTTGAAGTTGTTTCAGAATTTTTCCAATGCATCCTCCTGTCTGCTTAACAAAACTCCAAGAAAATTCTCAGTATTCCTATTTTTCAAATATTCCAGGCAATTGATTTGGGTGAATCAGAATCTGGTCTTGGAAGGCAGTTCTCTGCATTTGATGGAGACATTGCCACTGAGGTCAGTAAAGAACTGATGACTTGCACTACTCTTTAGAAGAGAGTGCAGATAGATGTAGGGCCCCTGTTCCATGCCTCTGCGTATCTCTGTGTTGTACATCTGAGGCAGGTTCTTCTATACCTTCCCTCTGACATTTTTTCTCTTAATTCCTCAACTCCTCACATGACATCTCTCCTGCGCATTGCTTGTTTATATGTGGGAATTCTCCAAAGTTCTCTCCTTCCACTCATATCCTTCATCAGCTGCCATCCAGTCCATTAAGCAGCCAAGACCCCATCAAAGAAGAAGTGCGATCCATTGGAACTTTCAACAATTTTTTTATGACTTTTCAGAAGTATGTGGCCAGGGATTTTTCTGAAGGCACCTCTGGGTAAATTTGCTCAAGCAACAATTAGGTTATTGTGGCAATCTGAGGATTAATCTGGTGTCAATCTGAGGATTAAGAGTGTAGGGGTGGAGTCTAACCTGTCAATCTGGAGATAGCCTATGAGACCTCTGTGTAGGCATGGCCTTTCTCCTCTGAGAATTTTGAGAAATCTGATAATTTCTTCTTGGAAGAAGAGACACTATCTCTTGGGTCACTTCTTCCCAGACTTTCTACTGACAACTCTCACTTCTTGGAAGACACTCCACTGACAAGGATGACTTCCTGCAAGACATCCCTGAGGAGAAGCCACATGAACCTACCCTGATGCTACCAGACCTCTAAACCACAGAGTGACCTCTGCCAGCACTGAGATGCTTCTTATGTCTCTGGGTCCAAAGATTTTCTACCCACTGGTCTGTGATCATTCTGCATTTGGCATCATTGCATGTGTTTCGGGAGTCTGAAGAAGACTTTATAGATTGGTTTCAGACATATGGGCTAATACTGGACTTAGGGACTTGATCTGAATTGGGTTGGGATGTTTTCTCAATGTTCAATTGCTCCTGTATATGAATGTCTTCCCTATACACATATACGTGTCCATGGGTTTGTTTCTCTGAGTGCTTTACCTGTATTGATCCCCTAGGTGATACCTTCTGCCCTTAGGCTAACTGCTTTCTCCTTCAATTCCTAGGGCCCCACCCCTGGCCTGAGTGGAGGCAGCAGTCCTTTCCTTCTCTGTTCTTCTACCTCTGTACATCTTCATAATCACATGGACTACCTTGTGCAGAAACTAAGGGTCCCTCTCCCCCAAGAGCAAGGTTATTTCTTACTTATCTTCCTAATTCCAGTGTCTAAGGCGATCCAGCATTTTAATAGACACTCAGTACAACTATGTGAGCTGAATTATACCAATTTCCATTTCCTACACTGCAAGATTGGTTAATTTAAAACATTGCTCTATTCCATATGTGATTCTTATCTTGCCATGTTTCTGAGGTCTTATTTCAGACCTGGCACTATTTTGGCTTTTTATTTGAGTGGGAAGTGTTTTGTTTATTAGCTATTCTAGCTACAGTAGCTTCTAACTACTTCTTTCTATCTTTTCTAACTCTATTAGGTCATGCGTCTAATAATTATATCCTATAAAATTATACAGATTTTATGCCTGATGGATTTGCTTCTGAAGTTTCATTTGGGAAGTTGTTCTCATTCTCAATTTTTAATCAAAAGCTCTTAGAAAAAGGAAGCAGACTGGAGGGAGAGGGAAAGGTGAACAAAGTGCACTAGACTGAGAAAATGAATGTGTCACTTACATATTTGGCTAATAAAACGTCTGTACAATATAGTGATAGTAAGCACTGCAGTGGGTCCTCAATAAATGCTATTTTTTTATGATGAAAACAAGGTTCTATTCTTTAGTTAGAGGGGAGAATGTTTTGATGTCTAAAGAGATATTTGATGTATCTGAGAGTTAGAAACAATCTGATCTGGCTGTCTCCCTGCCATAGGGCAATGAGAGACCAACTGGCCAGGTGAAAACATTATATTGGCTTACTAGTCTGAAGATGCATTGAATTAAGGATGTTATGCGAAAGAAATGTCTGGATGATAACAGACCATGCAAACGATCCTTAAGAACAATAAACTAGGCAAAGTTGATCTTTTATAGATTTCTTTAGGTAACAAGAACTTTTATCTCCTGTGTGAATAAAAGACTAGATGTGTAGAATTTGATGTTTTAGAAGAAAATTCCTCTGTAGACTACTGGACCTTTCCTTACAGAAGGATCATGAGCAAGTCAGGGAGCAATATAGAAAAGATGAAACATGCAGCTTTCCTCTAGTTCTTTAATGCTCCCCCCGCACTCCCTACGTCATGATCCCAATTCTATATTACAAATCTGCCTAGGTCAGAGCATGTACACTGGTACCAATAGAAACTGGAAACACAAGGAATTCAGAACTGATAAACCCCTTTGAACCAATAATGAGAGATGTGATACCAGTAGGGTAAGGGGAAGGTATGAGGAGAAAAGGGGAACTGATCTACATAGAACCCCTTTCCTGGAGGATGAATAATAGAAAAGTGGGTGAAGCAAGACTTCAGTTAGTGTAAGACATGAAAAAATGATAATAATTTATAATTTATCAAGGGTTTGGGAGGGAGAGGGTGTGTGGAAATGAGGGGGGGAGAACGAGGAGTTGATACCAAGAGCTCAAGTAGAAAGAAAATGCTTTGAAAATGATGATAGCAATGACTGTAGAAATGTGCTTGACACAAGGTATGTATGTATGTATGTATGTATGTATGTATTGTGATAAGAGTTATATGAGCCCCCAATAAAATGATTTTTTAAAAAAGAAGAAAATTCCCTATAATGCATAATTGAAAAGGACAGTTTTAAAAGACTGGCAGCTGAATCCAAATAAGATTAAGAATAAGTGGTATGTCACTTGATGGTAGAGTTCCCGGGGTGGTGCAAATGGTGAGCTAGTCTGACTGATAACCAAGAGGTTAGAGATTTGAGTCCCAGTGGTACCTTGGAAGAAAGACCTGGTGAGTTACTTCTGGGCAGTTATAACCATTGGAAACACTTGAAGCAGTGCTCTACTCTGGACCCCATGGAGTTGCAGTGGGTTAAAATGGACCCCACTGCAATTGGCTTTCACTTAACAGCAAGGAGAAAGGCAGTCAGCCTTCAAGGAGCTATCCTGCATCGCTGCTGTGGCTCTTCCAGGGTCATGTGACCCCCATCTGAAAACCTCTGACATGCTTGACTAAACTTTATGAATGTTTTGAGACCTAATATAAAATTAAGGCATGGGAGGAACCCAAGTGAGCATTTAGGTTGACTGAGTCTAGTTTAGAACTCAATAGCAGGCCGGTGGGGCTTGATGCTTTGCCCGGAGTGTGCGTGCATGGACAGGCTGAGGAGTGCCCCTGCATCAAACTTCTTATTTCAAGCCACAGCTTAGGTGAGTCTGGCAACACTCACCAGGTGCATTTTGGCCCCCAAACTACATGCTTCTTTCAGTGGTTTGGGGGGATTCAGGCTCAGAAGACTCAGAAAATTTGAGAAATCCCTCTCTGATTTTCTGACCATTGCGTTAGAGCCATGGTGAGGGAGGGAAGGGGACCAGCACATTACCCAGGACCAGATACCAGGGAGCAGCACCCGTCTTCTCTGGATCTTTCTCTTGCTGCCCCCCTTGATGGTTACTTCTGGGATATCCCAAGGACCAAGCCTACCCTTCATGAAGTCCAAGAGAAAACCTCGTTGCAGTCCCCTTCCTTGTTCACTAGCTGGCTCTTGAGGGTCTAAAAAGTGCTCCATGGAGCAAAGGAAGGGGTGCAGGAATCAGCTTGTGGCAGGCTGTTTCTCCATCTCTGAGGAGACTGTGATTGAAAGGGGACATGGAATCCCCTGTTAGCATGTACTTCTGAGACTTACCTTTGTTCCTCATTAGACCATCTAGATAAACATCAAACCCAAACAAAACCAATACTGTCATCGAGGTAATTCCAAATCACAGTGATCCCACCGGACTGAGCAGAAGAGCCCTTTGGGTTTCTGAGGGTGTACATCTGTAGGGGAACACACAGCCTCAAATCTCCCACAGACTGACTGATGGGTTCAAACATGTGTAATCCACCAAGCCACCAGAGGTCCAAATTGGAGGTGTTTGCAAACACCTGCTTTTCCAAGACCAAGATAACCTTCTTGTCCCATGCCCCACCTCCTTCATCTGTAAAATGGAAGCACTTATATCACAGTGATGCAGCAAGACAAAGGATGTATAGCAGTAACTGATGCTCCTTGAAGTGTTGACTAATACGATTATTTCCATGGGACACCTGGGTTCAGTTTCTGATCAATGCACCTCATACATAACCACTGCCTTGTTTGTCAGTCCAGGCTTGTGTATTGCTGTGATACTCTATAGGTTTCAACAGAGCTTCTAGACAAGTGGTTCTCAACCTGTGGGTCGCAACCTCTTTGGGGGTCGAACGAGCCTTTCACAGGGGTCGCCCAATTCATAGCAGTAGCAAAATGACAGTTATGAAGTAGCAACAGAAGTAATTTTATGGTTAGGGGGCGTCACCACAACAGGAGAAACTGTTTGAAAGGATTGCAGCATGAGGAAGGTTGAGAATCATTGGTCTAGACCATGACTACTAGGAAGTAGACTTGGTCATCTAGCCTCCAAACTATGCCAGTGAAAATCTGTGGATCACATGACCCAGTTCACATCCAATCGTGGGGATGTCACAAGACTGGATGAATGAGAGGTCGACTTGACAGCAGCAAACAACCTCTCCGATGAGTGCTACTACTCTTACTGTTAATGATTGAATTGTGTCTCCAAATGTTTTAAAACTATACCTGGAATGTGATCTTGTTTGGAACTGGAGTCTTTGAAGACGCTATCAGTCAACATGAGGTCATATTTGAGTAGTTTAGGTCCTGAGCCTACATGACTGGTGTCTTTGTAAAAGGGAAGAGACCCAGAGACGGGGCTACAGGTGAGGGCTGCCGCATAATGCTGCACTTGCAGGCCAAGGAATGCCTGGAGCTACCAGAAGTTAGGAGTGAGGCATGGAATAGATTCTCCCTCATCCTCACAAAGAATCAGCGTGGTCAACATTTTGAATTTGTACATCTAGCCTGTGGAATGGTGAGACAACACATTTCTGGTGGTATAAATCACCCAAATTGTGGGATTTAGGTATGGCAGCACCAAGAGACTAGAGCAAATAGCAACAGTACTACTAATATCACTATTAACCAACTAATTGCCTTTCGGTCAATTCAGACTAATGATGATCCCACATGTATTTATGACTAGGACTTTTGAGAAGCAGATCACCAGACCTTTCTTTCTAGGTGTTTCTGAATGTGTCTGACATGCTAACCTATCTGCTGGAGTCCAATACTACTACCACCTCTATTACAATACCACACCTTTCATAGGGCATGTTTTTGGAAATAGGAAGATTATGAAATAGATCACCAGGGACTCCTTTCTTCCTGAGAAGAGAAAGCTGGTGTTTTGATCAGAACCCCTGTGCAATACTAGTTAAACGGATCCCAGATCATGTCATTCTTGAATGATCTGCAAGGAAGCGGCAGGTTTTCTGTTGTTCAGGAAGGTTAATGCCACATAGCAATGGGTAGTGGGTTAGTAGGGGAAATATCATCTTGGTTTGTGAGAAAGACTGTTGACAGTTTCAGGGGAGAATTAGTTAATTTATTTACTCTTCCTAGAACATTTGGGCTGGTGCTCTCCCTTGGTGAAAAGAATACAGACTGAACTCATGCCCAGCAATGTAGTTGTGGTCCTAGACTTTTGGGCCTAAAATTCTTCTTTTGTGGTAGGGGTCCTTGGCTTTTCAGTTGGGGTGTGCTTTCTGAATTCAGGAAATGGGATTTTAAACTAGGACAGCAGGGCAGCTCCCGTGATCTCCCAGCCAGTCGAGTAGGATAACTAGGACTGCTTCCAGTGAATAGCTGATCAAGCCTGCTATCTGAGTCCTGGAAGAACCTAATGGGCTCACAATGGATGTGATATCCAGAGCCAGACTGCTGGGTTAAAATCCAGCAGCTCCCCAGCTGTGTGACCTTAGGTAAGTCACTTAATCTCTTTGGCTTTGGTCTTCTCATTTGTAAAATGAAAAGTTAGTGTTATACTACCTCTTTCATAATGTTATTATAAGGATTAAATGAGTCAATGCTTGTCAAAGGCTAAGTATACAATGATACTAATTATTATTATTGGAAGCACTGTCTAGTACCTTGGACTGGTACATAATCATTTAGTCCAAAGAGTTTTTTTTAAATGTTTCATTACATTAAAAATGGAGCATTGTTGGCTCAGGGACAGGGTCCTCATTTTCTGTGCAGAAGACCCAGGTTTTAGTCTTGGTCAATGAACCTCTTGTTCAATCTCCACTTATCCGTTAGTGGAGACTTGTGGGATGCTTTGATGCTGAACAGACTTTGGTGGAGGTCCCACCATAAAACAGATGAAGAAGAAAGACCTGGAGATCTCTTTCCAAGACTCAACCTGTGGCTTTAATCTTCAAGAGTTTAATCTTCAAGCAATCATGGGGATGGCACAGGGTGGGGTCATGTTTCATTCTGTGGTGCAGGGGGCCATTTTGTTTCAGGGATCTGTGGGATCTTAGCTAACAACAATAACATTAAAAGACAATGCTTTTTGAAACTCCACCCTCTTGAGCTTCTGTCCCAAGGAGCTCCCTCTTGGCATTTTACATAAAATTGTGTTTGCTGGGTTCACTAGAGGTTACCTTGGCCTCAGTAGAAATAAAAGGGTTCAGGGACATCACGTTCATGGTTTTGGTTTGTAGATTGTTTTGGAGCTAAACTGCATGGGTTTCAAAGTTGCTTACTGGCAAGGAATCCTGGGTAGTTAGTTAAGACTGTTGTACAGGAGCAAAATGAACACTTATTGGCCACATTTGACCTGTCTCTAATGAGGAGAGGAAGCCACGACGCTGTGCAGAGAATTATTTTCCAGAAAATTAATTTTTACTAGTTCTTCCTTTTTGTCTATCCATTTGCCTCCTCTCTTTAAAGCATAATTATAACCCATAAAGTATATATATATTTCAAACTTTTTTTGGAAATAGGTTTCAAACTTACAGAAAAAATTTGCAGCAAGAAGAGTGCATAAAACCAGAGGTAATGACTGCCCAGGACTTCCTGTTGCTTACATTGTACTGTTTGCTTTATCGTTTTCTCTCCCTCTTTAGCCACATAAAGTAATTTTTTCCAGAACACTTGCCAATAAGTTGCATTTATCATGGCCCTTTAAACAGTGTGTATTTCCTAGAAACAAGACCATTCTCTTACATAATCATAGTTTATTTATCAACCTTAGTATGTTTAACATCTATATAACACTCATTTTTATTTATTTTTTTATTTTGAGATGTCCTTTTATTAATTGACTTTGTTTCATTTACATTAGTCTGTGTCTTATGTCTTTTTAAAAAAATCATTTCATTGGGAGCTCTTACAGCTTTTAAAACAATCCATACCTCAATTGTATCAGACACATTTGTACATCTGTTGCCATCATCATTTTCAAAGCATTTTCTTTCTATTTAAGACCTTGGTATCTTTTTTCCCTCCTTCCTCACCTTAATAAATTATGTATTTTTATTATTTTCATATTTTTCACTATCTGCTCTGTCCCTTCCCCATGTAACTGTTGTTTGTCCCTAGCTTTCTTGGCTCCCTCTCCCTTTTCCACACCTCCTACTCTTCTATGTCCCCTTGGAGCTGTTGGCCCCATTATTTTTTCCTCAGGATTGCATATCCTGCCTATCTTAAATAGATAGACATGAGGCGGGAAATGCCTATCAATAGTTCCAAGTCTGTCTGTTGACAGTTATGAATATTTTAGAATTGGGCCTGATGAAGTGCCACGCCCTGCCCACTGAGTGTGAAGTCTAGTTTCCAGATTCCCCCCCTTGCTGCTCTGTTGCATTCCCTTGTGTTTCGCTCTGGTGTGTGTTGGGGGAGGAGCCAGACCAGGCACACTTCCCACACTGTGTCTCCAGTAGTGCTGCCCCCTGTAGTGCTGTAGGCCAATGACAGGGCGTCTTGTCTGTCACATGGTGTGGCCAGCCTTATGGTCTTCTCGGTACATTGGCTGCTCTGAGCAGGAATGTCATCTTCAAGGCTTGGTGGGCCAAGATACAGTCTCTCTCTTTCTCTCTCTCTCCCTCTTAGTTTCCTCCCATGAAGTCTGAGCAAACCCACTACTTTCCTGGGTCTATCTCTTCAGTGCTGTCCTCTGTAGTACATTTTTCTGTGGAGGGGGTGGACATAGCTGAGATTGGGGCCCGCCCACAGACCTTTCTGTTAGTTTGTTGCTTCATGCTGGTATGTTGTGCTCAAGGCTTGGTGCCCTAGGTTGAGGTCTATTCCCTTTCTTGCTTTCCTGTGGAGACGTGAACAAATACCCTTTTACTTAATGGATTGCCCAAATTACAAGTGTGTTATTTGGCCCCCTTCTTCCACTGTTTTCCCCTGCCTCCAACATAGAATGTAATCTAAGACTGTATTTAATTGTATGTTCCCAGAGTGCCCTGGAGGCACAAGTGGCTTTCACTGGACCAATTATGCAGCCTGAAGCATAGATCAAAACTCACTGTAAGGTAGACCCAAATCCTCCACACTGGATCACTAGGTAGCATCATGATAAATGGAGAAAAGGTCAACATTGTTAAGGATTTGGGCCTGTTTGGATCCACAGCCAATGCTCATGGAAGCAGCAATCAAGGAATACATGGCATTAGTTAATCTGATACATGAGACCTCTTTAGAATTCTAAAAAGCAAGGATGTTACTTTGAGAACTAATGTGTTCCTGACCCAAGCCAGGGTATTTTCCATTGTTCAAGCCATGGTATATTCCATTGTTCCAAATGCCTGTGAAAGTTGGGCATTGACTAAGGAAAACTGAAAAAGAATCTATGCATTTGAATTGTGGTGCTGGGGAATATTGAAAGTATCACAGACTACTAAAAGGATATACCAATCCATTTTTAGAGAAGTACAGACAGTGTTTCTTAGAGGCAAGGATGTTGAGACTTCTTATGTACTGTGTACATCGTGTTAGGCCAGGTTGATGAGAAAAACAAATCTGGTGGCATTCATATATGTATAAGAAAGAACTTTATAATGAGAAGTAATTATTTATCAAGGAAGCATCCTGGCCTAGTCCAACTCCATAAGTCTTTCTTGAGAGTCACACAGCCACATGCAATGATGGAGAATGCAGGAAGATCACAGGTCGGTGGGGTTAGAGTTATGGGGTTCCAAGGTTAGTCAGACATGGCAGGGCTCTGGCAGATCTCAGAGTGATCTGTAAGTAGGCAGGTGAGGGAGGAGAGAAAGCGAGGGGGGTCCAAGATGTCCCTTTTTAAAAAGGCCATTCCCTCTAGGGGCACAGCATCAGACTGTGACCTGATTGATAGGTTTAACGACACTGCTAGCCTGGACATAAATTAATCTATCAGAGACAGGTTGTCAGGAGAGAGTTGTCCACAGAAAAGGACATCATGCTTGGTAAAGTGGAGGGGCAGTGAAAAAGAGGAATACCTTCAGCTAATCGGATTGTCACAGTGACTACGACAATGGGCTCAGCCATAGGCACAATTATGAGAATGGTGCTGGACCTGGCAGTGTTGCATTCTCTTGCCCATTGGGTTGCCATGGGTTGAAACGGACTTAATGGCATCTAACAACAATAATGGAAAGTTGGCTGTTCAAACCCACCTACAAGTGCAGAGGAAGAAAGGCCTGGTAATCCATGTCTGTAAAGAGTATAGTCAAAAAAACAGTTCTCCTTGATAGCACATGGGTTCTCCCATGTTGGAATTGACTTCATGGCAGTGGGATTTTTTTCTGTCTAGTGCTTGGATATCTGATGTTACCAGGGTACAGTGGTTATATTTTGGCCTGATAATCACAAGGTCAGCAGTTCAAACTCACTATTCATTCTGAAGGAGAAAGATGATGGAGGAAGAAAGTTTTGCACACTGACAGGGACAGCTCTCCCCTGTCTTATAGGATTGCCGTGAGTCAGAATTGACTCAATGGCACTGAAGCTGTTTTGTTTTGTAAGTCAGGCTACTACAATGCTACCCCTACTTTCCTGCTTTTAGTGACAGGGAAAGAAACTGCTCAATCTACCTACAGCATTTGACACTGAGATGCTAAGAAAAAGTTAACTTGTTAAAACTGTGCTTACTTTTTTTGATTGTCATTTAGAATCAAGTGTTGAGTGTTTGTAAGTTACTCGATGGGTCTGTTCTGGTTTTCTGTTCCCATAAACTTCTGAAAGATAAGCACTCTCTTTTTCCTAAAGTTTGATGTGAGAAATGTATGACCATCAATAAAATAACATTCCAGGAAAACCTTTCAGTGTACAGATGGAAAAATGCATCTTGCTTAGGGATATATATTGAATTAGGTGGAGATTTTTTTCATATAAATGCAACATATTTTTAATATAAGAAATATCCCATCAATATTTTAAGTGCCTTTCAAATTTCTGAAACAGCAAATTACTGAAGAAAAAACCCATGAAACCTTGTCCAATGAATTAAGCAAAAAAAAAAAAAATAAGAAGTGATCTCAAAATTGGAGGCCTATCTTTTCATTAATAATGAGTGGCTGAATGTTTGGCTATTTCTTCTGCTCTTGTGAGCAGAATTTTGTCAGAGAGACTGATAACTTAAAAAATTCAGTTTGATGTGTTTTTGTGAAGTCCATGCAAAGAATGGGAGGAAATTTCTCTAGTCACACACTTTAGCACCCAATAAATGGTCATCAGTCATTGTCATCATCAATCCAGTGGTGGGAGAAAGCAAAGGCTTGGACTCCAAAACAACAGAGTCAAAGGATAGATGGTGATGGAGGATCAAAAGGATTATCCTTCACAATCTCTCCAAACTTCAACATCCTTGAAAGCCATGCTCACTGCCATGAAGTCAATGCTGACGTCTAGGGACCTTAGAGACATGGTATGAGTGAAACTGTGGGTTTCTGAGATTGAAACTCTTCACAAGAGTGGAAGCCTCGACTTTCTCCCAAGGAGAAATGATGACCTTGCAGTTAGCAGTCCAGCTTTTAACCCACTAAACCACCAGAGTTATCCCAAATCCAAACCAAACCATACCTACTGTCATCAAGTCGATTCTGACTCATCATCACCTTATTTACATGGGCTTTTTGACACCTGACCTTGTTATAGGAACAGATAGTTTAATCTCTCTTTCCCAAAGCAGCTGGTGGAGTTGAACTGCTCACATTGTGAGTACCAGTCCAAGGTCTAACCCTTAGCGCTAGTAGGGCTCTGTAACAGAGCCACAGCAGGACCAAAATAAATTAGATACCCTTTTGAGAGGGTGGTGTTTGGCTTCCTTTTTGGGGGCGAGTGCAGTCAAGTGAACTTCAGCAGGAAATGTTTGGGAGAATAACGGGAATTCAGTTTCTAAATCTTGCACCAAGATGCAAGGGGTGTAGAAAACAAGGCAAGTTCTAGAACCTTAACTCTAAGGGATTAAAGAGACAAAATAAAAAGAAATCCTGATTTTAAGCGAAGAAGCTATCTTTTACTGCTCATTAGTCAAAACAGAATCACCATCAGTTGGAATTGACTTGATGACAACAATAACAACAGATTGGGAGAAGGCCATACTGGTTGAGAAAGAGGTGTAACACAGCATTTTTGAGCTCCCTGAAAAATACTGACTCTGTCCGTTCTCCAGCTATAGAGTTTGGTCCACGGAATATAAACACCCTTCCCTCAAGTCCATCCTGACAGATATCAGCCCTCTATGACAGAGCAGAACTGCTCCTTAGGCCCTCTGAGCCTGACTCTGAGTAGACGGACCTATTCTTTCTGCAAGAGTGCTGGTGGGTTTGAACTGAGCTTGTTATTAGCATCCCAGTGCTTAACACACTGTGTCACCAGGAGCACCTCCACCCCCGCCTCCATGGGATATGGGTAGATGAAATCTTATCTTTCATTACATAAGTTCATTTTTTTTATTAGAAAAACAAATTTAACACAAAGAGAAGCTGAACAACAACAAAACCCTCCAGTTGTTGTTGATCCAATTTTGACTTATACGAACCCTATTGTCTCAGAGTGAAACTATGCTCTCTGGGTTTTCAAGGACTGTGATACTTCAGAAGTAGACCCCTGGAACTTGTGAAGTGTGTCCCTTGGCAGACCTGAACCTCCCACTTCAGCTAACATTAAAGTGCTTCACTGTTTGCACCACCCATGGATGTGGTTAGTTGTAGTAGAATTGATGCAGACTCATGGCAACCCATGTATGTCTTGATTATCTTGGGGCAGTCATTTTGTACGCAGACAGAAGTCAAGTTCTGGAAATTGCCGTAATCGAAGGCAGAACTTCTCATGGGTTGGTTTGGCATGGGGACATATAAATCTGCTCTTTCAACAGTCTCTCAGGAAACAACTGTGAGCAATTCCCAACTCTTGTAAAAATCTTAGACTTCCACAATAACCGATTAAGTTAGACTAAATGAGGTAGAACCATACTTATCAAACTGACTTTCCTGTGTTACTTCTACAAATTAATCTACTGACATCATAAAAAGAAAAGGAATCCAGCCCAAAGTTTTTCTTAATATGTAATATAAGAAGGATTAAAGATTAAACTTTAAATGGTCTTAGTAAATATTGACGATTTAGTTAGGTACCATATAACCAGCTATGCTTAATATTCCCTGGCATTATTTCAGTCTTTCAGTATGTGAGAGGGAAGTATAAGTGAGTGACAAATAACTCTGTCATGTGATAACTGACAACATCTATCCCATTTCCAGAATGACAACTTTTGTGTTTCTACTTTCAATAATTCATGAGAGAGAAGAAGGCATGGCTCCCTGAAAGGCAGATGAAATAGGCCTTTATCAACTCCTCAATTATTTTTCTATATATGACTCACATCATGATGCCAGTAGTGAAACCTACTTAGTTTCACAAAATAGAGCACAACATTTGTATCTGCCTTTTCTTACCTTCTTCCTGGCAGGGTGCCTTGGCTCTTGAAGAGCCATGAGACTAGACGACGGGGACCCAGAAGAAAGGCTGCAGAGCAGGAAATGAGACTCAGCTACCCCTAATCAAGGAGGCGGGGTAATCCTAGTCAAATATATCTGGGAAGACAGAGAATGGGAGACAAATGGCAGGAAGCAGTCTAGATATTTGAAGAGGGGAAAATCATGTTAGGTGAGATTTTTAGAGATTTACTGGAACATCAAATGTATATAGGTCATGAACAAAAGCACGAAGACCGTGTTTGATTATTCCGGGAGAAGAAAGGAAGGGGGAGAAAATCAGATTGGTCTTGTGTTCACTTCGGCGGCACATACACATTGGCCTTAGAATTTGGGAGTCTGCTAAATGAGGTCACAAAATGGCATTTGGAAGGGAACTCTGATGGAAAGTGAGATGATGGTGAGAAAATACAAACTTTTAAGGACTCCTTGAACATGCAGGAAGTGGAGTTAGAAAGACCCAGCTGTGAAGTTGAGAACGTTCAGGACAAGGGGGTGGAAGTAGACCCAGCCATTTTTATGGACTACGAGGAAGAAGATGAAGATACAGATGAGAGAACAAAAATAAAGGACAAGAGTCCAAAGAGTGAAGGAAAGCTCAGAACTCTTATTTCAATCCTTGCCGTTTCCATTTATACTCTGGTGTAAGGAGTTAAGCAATCAACTGCACAACTTGGTGGTTCAAAACCATTCAGAGACACCTCAGAAGACCAGCCTGGTCATCTGCTTCCCAGAGGCGGCGTCCTTGCAGACCCTCAGGTGCACAGACCCCTCTGCAACACAGGGCTCACCAGGTGGAGAGTGATTTTTGCTCTCTCTCAAAGTTGCAATGTTCAGTTCTCTCATTTTGAAAACAGGGCCATAATTCATTCTTTGAAGAATTATACCAATAACACAAAGACCAAACTCACTGTCATCAAGTAATTCTTACTCATATCAACCCAACCCAATAGGGCATGGTAGAACTGTTCCCTGTGTGTTTATCAAATGATTTACAGGAGAAGAAAGCCCAGGCTTTCTCATGGAGTGACTGATGGCTTTGAATGTCTGGCCTTGTGGTTAGCAGTCCAGCATATAACTCCTATGCCACCAAGAGTTTTCTGAAGAATGATCGAGCATGGATTGAATGACACAATCTTCAATAGATATACCTCTAAAGTTAGGTCTATCATTTATTTTCTAATCCTGACATTGAATCTATCTAGAAGTTCATGAAGATGAAAGCATGGTGTTGGAGCAGCAGGACATATGGTAAGGCACACTATAACCGTATGTCTGGGTAGATAGGAACCCTCAAAGTCGTCTTGTCTAACTAGGACACACTGACTAGAGTGTGCTTGGGGTGGAGGGAAGATCAAGATGGACTAAGAAGAAAAGTCTGTTGATCTACTCCTTAAATTTAGCTTTTGAGAGCTCTGTGGAACCCAACGGTGTGATCCCACCATGCAGGGAGACTTCATGAATTGGGGACTGACTAGCTGGCAGCTAACAATAGTATAATGTGTGCTTGGCCTGCAGTTTTAGGGCTTTAGGGTAGGAATTCATGGGGCCCAAGAAGGAAACTCTTTGCTTACCGTTCTCTCACTACTGTTGGAGTTCTGGATTTTGGTTGGTCAAACGGCACTGAGCATTCACAAAGCGTCTTCTACATCCACACCAGTGTTTGTGGGAAAGGGCTTCTCCTATATTTTCATGCGAGGCACAGCTATTAATTACACTAAGTGACAAAGACTCTCCTTGCTGCTGGATGAACACAAGGATGAATCTTTGTTACTGACTGCAAATAATAGAAATCTGGTGGTGATCAGCAGTGAGGCCAGGAGAACTGGTGCTGGACCACGCAGTGGGCATGTGGCAGCTTCTTCTGAACTGACCCCAGATGCTGCAGAGAAACAGAACGAGCATTATGTTAAGTTCTTATGATGGAAATACAGCTCCTCTCCTTTTTTATCCATTCACTTCTGGCACCGAAACAACCTGTCTCTTTATATTAGTTTACTTCTGTCGAAAAATGGTCATTTAGAAGGAAATAGCTGGAAAATACAGGCAAGAATCCATTTTTTTACGTCACAACTGAATGATGGCTTTCTTATTGTGCTGCACGGAGCTGGAAAAATCATTTCTTTCTGTACATAGTTTTTCTTTCTTTCTTTTTTTTTTTTTTTGCTTTGTGTTTTCATTCTGCTTAAAACACACATATGTGCCTGAAAGGAAAACATTTTCAAAGGGTTAGTTTCAAGGACTCCTAAAAATAGGACCTGTTGCCAAATATACATTTCCCCAATATGTAAATGACTGGGCAGGAGGAACACAATGAAAAGCATATGCTATTCAGATTCACTTTAGAAAAACAAGAGCTGGAAGACTTTATTCTTAGCCTCTAAACTTTTTAAACTAGTGGTTTCCATTTGCATTTTATCCTGTCTTTGCCTATCATTCTTTGCATATTTTACATTTATCTTTGAATCAAGACTGAATAGAAAGAAAAAAAAAAGCTACTTAGGATAAATTGACTTTCCAAATGGGAAAATTTTATTTCATGACCTCAGCCTGTGACTTAACATGAACCAGGCACATCATTATCAAGATTAAAAAGGTATAAGACCCGCCCCCGCCCCCCAGCATCTTGACCACTTGTGGTAGCATCCTGATCCAAAGATAAATCAAGGAGTAAATGCAATCATATGAAAACTTTTTAAAAATATCTTCTTACCTTCTGTGGTCCGCAGTCAGGAATGATATTGAGTGCTTTCTGGAAAGGAGAGGCAGAGCATAAGTACACTCCATATCATCAAAGAGATAAACTATCATGGGGAATGTTTTGTGCAGGTTTGGGGGATAATCTCCCAACATGAGCAACCTGGCACTCTCCATGTCATGCAGTCCAGAAGAATTCTTATTCTTTATGAGAAAACCTTAGTGCTTGGCCAGGTTCTCAGTTGCTTTTGTCTTATTTTCTGAACAATTCTTCTTCTTCCAGACAACAAACAGTAACTCAAGGTCTAAAGAGTATTATACGCCATCTTGTCAAAGGTTCACAAACCTGTGTGACAGCATCCTTCCTGTAAAGACAGTTTTCAGGTTCAGTCCTCTGAGTTGACTGGCCACCTGCTCTCCTTCCAATGGCTTTGAAAGCAATGTGAGGTCTAGGAAGCAGGCAGGAGGGCTAGACCTTTGCCCTTGGAATTATCTTACTTTCCTAGCTCTGGTTAAATTTTGCCTTCCATATCTTGTTTTTTCCATGATAGATCATGGAAAAAGAAACTTAGAAATAGTTTCACCTCTGCTGTTAAAAAGTGGTGACCTTTGTTCACATTTGCCAAGGAAAGTGGCTTATAGCACCAATTAACATGAATTATTAACTCCAAGATTAATTATTTATTAGAAACCCAAAGTCTGTAGGCTCTGACAGATAGAGCTGTTGAGAGAAAAATGAAGAAAACAGCATAGCTCTAATTATTACAATGCATTGATGATGTTTGGAATAAGTAATGGGATTGAGAGTTTCTTAACGATTTTTAATTTCCTTTCTCATACCACATGAGTTATAGAATCGAGCAAATTAACTGGTCATTCCTATAACTACAAGTGCAGATGTTAAAAATGTCTATTTAACAAGCACGCCTGTATGTTTTTCTTTGTGCCTATCTCTATTGCTAGCATTTGCTATTGCTAGGTGCTCTCAGCATAGTTCTGACTCACAGTGACCCTATGTGGTGACACTACCATGTCATCTTCCTTGTTCTCACTCTGCGAGGTGTTCCAGCACTCTGCACTGCTGCTCTTTAACTCTGTGTGTTATTCCACCAGGGTTTCTCCTTTCATCCACTGGTGTGCATCTTTTTGCTCTGTTGAATAACGGTACAATAAATTGGGGTATTCATCTGGCTATGCATGCCACAGCTTTATGACCTAGGGGTAAGGTTGCTGTATCATGTAGAATTGCTAGCTTTTAAAGGAAGTGCTATCCCAGTTTTCATAGCGGCTGTACCATTTTATATTTCCATCACCAAAAGCATGAGTTTTAATCTCCCCATCAATTTACCAGCATTTCTTTCCTGTTTTTCATCCCCCCTCTTTTTTTTTCTGTACTTCGTCAGACTTTTGGTTTGCATCTCCCTAATGGCTAATCAACAACCCCTGGTGGTACTGTGGGTGAACCAGTGGGATGCTTTGTCAGTCCGGGTAAACTAGAGGAACAAATTGATAGACTCACATATGGATGTAAGGGAAAGGTTTATATACAAGAGGAATGGGACATTGAGAAAGCATCCCAGCCCAATCCAGTTCAAAGTCATAAGTCCGATATTAACCCATATGCCCAATATCAGTCTATAAAGTCTCCTTCCGACTCATGAAGTCACAAGTCAGTGGGTGCAGAGTCCCAGTGCCGACAGGGGTCTCCCCATTGCTCCTTGCTTCCAGGGCTCAGAGTCCATCAACAGCATTCCGTGGTGGAAGAAGCAACTCATTGCTGGCAGGGGTCCCCTCAAGGCCTCTCCAACTTCAGAGGTCTGGTTCCATCAGGGCAAGGCTGTGTGGCTTCTCCTCTGGCTTCTGGAGCAGCTTGAACACTGCCATCTTGTCGTGTCTGTAATTCCTTGCCTCTGAGACTAACGCCCAACAAATAGGGAGGTAGCTTCTCATCTCCACGAGGGAAATATCACGAGATTTCCCAGAAGTCTCAGGAGAAAGCCATGTCCACACGGAGGCCCATTTGGCTACTCAATAGCTATCTCCAGATTAACAGGCCAGACTCCCCACATCTCAATCATGAAATTAACATAAGCACATAACCGTGACAGATGCTAGAAAGTGCACATCCTCCTCTCCTTCACATTCTCAGGAGAAACCTTTCAACCTCTCTGCTGAGAATAGTGTTGGCTATTGGTTTCCTGTATAGACCCTTAATTATGTAAAGGAGTTTTCTTTCAACGCTTATGTTACTGAGAACTTTTTCAAAATCAGGATTGGGTGGTGGATTTTTTCAAATGTCTTTTTCTGCATCGATTGAGACAATCATGTAGTCCTTTTCTTCTGTTTATGCAGTGGATTATGCTGATTGATTTCCTATGTTGAACCATCCTTGTACAGATGGTGTGAATCCCACTCGGCCTTGATGTATTATTGTTATTGCTATTTCTGATACCCTGTCGGGGCTTATTGGTTTTGTATAGGGCTTTCAATGATTGATTTTTCAGGAATTGCCAGGCCTTTTGTTGGAGACAGTACAGCAAGGTTACATTTTTGTTGTTGGTGGTGTCACATGGTCAGTTCTGACCCATTTTAAAAATTTCCCCTTTGATGTACTGTAATGTGCAGAGATACCTCATGTACATCAGAACAAATTACTGCTCAGTTCTATGATATCCTCACAATGGTTATGTTTGAGCCTATTGTTGTAGCTGCTGTGCCAGTCCAACTCGTGAAGGGTCTTCTTTTCTGCCACTCATCTAGAAAATGTGATGTCCTTCCCCAGGAACTGTTCTGTCTTGATAACACATGCAAAAATATGGGAGACAAAGTCCCATATATGCTTGCTTTTAAGTAGCAATCTTACTGTACTTCCTCCAGGACAGATTCGTTTCTTCTTCTTGCAAATTCATGGTCTTCTCCATATCCTTGCCCAACACCATAATTCAAATCCACCAATTCTTCTTTAGATTTATGTATTGTGCAACTTTGACAGGCTTATGAAGTGATTGAGAATACCATGGTTCAATTCAGGCGCACTTTAGTCTTCAAAGTGGCATCCTTGGAGTTATAATGTTCTCTCTCATAAAATATGACAATAATGTCTCTGACGTGAACAAGGGACATATATAAACCATAAATATATGAGTGGAGTTGGAGCTTAAAGTTGCTTGTAGCCTTAGTCTAAGAAAAATTAGACCTTTAACACAGCCCTTCTCCACACTCACCCTCGTGAAAAGATCACTAAAAAGATGAGTGATTTTTGAAAAGCATAGCAAAGAAAATAGCAGAGTGTGGCTATCAAAAAAATGTGTCTTGGGTCTTAAAGACGTATCTTGAAGCCAGCATCCATCTAAGTGAGGCAAGAACTGAGTGCACAAGTAAGAAGCACACCGGCCTGTGTGATCCAGCGATTGCACACAATAATACCCAAATCTGAATGAAGGAAAGCTTTCTGAGCACCTGGCTTACAGAAGGGTATGCATGATAGTGGAAGTCCAAAATCCATTGCCCGGTCACCACCTGAAACTAAACCTCTGGGGAACCTCCTCTGACCATAGTCCAAGGTTGTGAGTAGCCTCGCTATCAGACAGATCAAACATTGTGAAGTCTGTCTATAATGGCAGATGTGCTTAGACAAAAATGTACCACCTTATCATCCTTTGCTCTTTTCTGGGCCCATTTGAGAGTTATTTTGGTTTTTAGTATTTTCTTTTTTTGTTTGTCTTTTTCTTATTGATAGGAGTCCTTGTGATGTGGCAGTTATGCATTGAGCTGCCAACTTCAAGGTCAGCAGTTTGATACCACCAGCTGCTTTGTGGGAGAAAGATGGGACTTTCTTACTTTTTTAAAGAGTTACAGTTGCAGTAACTAGCCGGGGCAGTTTTACCCTGTCCTATAAATGGTGGTAGTGAGTTTGTTTTATTGCTTTTTAGTAGAGAAGCCAAAGAAACTAATATATAATATCAGTCCATGTAATCCATACTGAAGGTGTTCAGCTTTGATTTTTTTCTTTTTAACAGTTTTTTTGGTATATAAGTCACATCATACAATTTAACAGCTCAATCATATTAGTAAGATTTGTATAATTATCTTCAGAATTAAATTTAGACTATTTTCTTCTTTTTGGTACTCAGTGTTATTAGCTCCCCATTTTCTCAGCATCTCTTGCAATACCCCCGAGGAAATCATGAATTCAATTACTGTCTTTAAAAATTTACCTACGCTGGGTTTCATACATAGAAAAACATACAAAAAACCAAACAAAATTAGCAATGACAAAGTAAGAGGAAAAAAAATCCATTGAAAAGAAAGCAGAAAAAAAAAGAGATAAAACTGAAACAAATTTTAAATGAGTCAAAAACAGAATAGAATGATAAGGTACTGAATTTCAACCTAACAGCATCTGCAATAATTCACTTTCCAATGCAATCTGAATGACAGCAAGACTATTCACATCCTTGGTCTGTGGTCAGGGGGATTCACTAGAGGTCTAGTTCTTTAATATTTCCTACCCTCACAATTATGGTTCTCATGAACTTTGTTAGACATGAGCCTTGTTAGGTTCATTTGCATAATTAAGATCATTGGAAGCATGAATGCCAAGACTTCAGAAACAGTCCTGGGAGTAATGATTCCCTGAGGGTCTAAGAAGAGAGGGGGTGGGGAAAAGAAGAATGGAGGAGCTGAATAATCACTGTATACTTCCACTCTGGGAGAATAAGCAATAGAATTATAGGTGACCATGTATATTATATAGTGTAAAACACGAGTAAAAGTATATGTATATCATAACTACATACATGTCATAACAATATATAACACAACAATAAGGATTCCTTGGGGATAGGGTGGCCAACGGGGAGGATAAAGGAGAACTGATATCAAGGAGTTCAAGAAGAAAGAAAATGTTTTGAAACTGATGGCAATTGTACAATTATGCTTGATCTAATTGAATTATGAATTATTATAACATCTGTACGAACTCCCAAGAAAATGATTGATAAAAATAAAATGTTTTGAGAATGATGATGACCTCAAAGGTACAAATGTGTTTTGCATACAATAGATGTGTGTATGGATTGTGCTAAGAGTTGTATGAGCCCTCAATACAATGATTTTTAAAAATAAAATAAATCATTTTAAAGAAACAAGCAGTTGATAGTGGTCTCGTGTTTCTGGAGGGAGCAGGGCTGCTTTCCACAGGTGCACCTGGAGCGCTCTACTCCTGCTCGCTGCTGCTCTGAAATGAAAAGGTTTTGTGCATCTGTGGTGGAGTGAAAATCTTTCATCTGGATCTTTCCTCCAGGTCTCTGTAAACTCAAACTATTGGCTACCGAGTCCACAAGAATTCATCATGGGCCTATAGGCCAGGTTAGACCCGCCCCCTGTGAGTTTCCCGAGACTCTAGTTTTTAAACTCAACATTGAAGCCATGGTTCTCGACCTCAGGCTCAGTGGTATTGCCTGAGGTAGCTCCCCCCACCTTTTTTTCCTTCACATCACTGACCTGGTGGGAGTCGGAGGCCCAACCTTGTTCCTGGAGAGCTGCTGCTGGATTTGAACTATCAACCCTGTGGGCCACAGTCCCACACACAATCACGAGGCCACCAGGGTTCAGCTTCCTGAGATTCTTAACTATTTACAGGAATAGAAAGCTTAGTCATTCTCTCACAAAACACCTGGCAAGGTTTTAAACTGTATTATCTGCAGGTTTAAGCCTCTGACATTGTGATCTGCAACCCAGTGGACGTGAAGGCAGGGAACTTGGGGAGATGTAACCAGAAAAAATGTTCATTTGTGTATTATGGAACACACGAAGGAATTTGACTGAAACATTGAGAAAAATAGGAATGCCAGAATAGCTATCGGCGCTCACGAGAAATGTGATCATAGACCAAGAAGCAGTTGTTTGCACACAGCAAAGGGATATTGCATGGTTTAAAATGAATCTGTGTGCCGAGAATATTACCAAGAAACTGAACTGTGTAAAGAGCAAGGCATCAGGATTAGATGATGTCTTATTACAGCCTGTGATATGCAGACAGTACAACCTTGGTTGCCGAAAGTAAAGAGGATTTAATAAAAATCAGAGATTGCTAATAAAATTAAAGACTGGAGTTTTGATCCACATGTATTTTTCCTTCACTTTGTATGTATGTATGTATTCATTTATTTATTTAAACCATTTTCTCTCTTCTAATGTTTAAGCAGTTTTTCTTTGAAATAACCCCATGCATGTGTGAACAGGATCCCTAGTAGCAATGCTTTTAGACCCACACTTATATTGATTGGCATGATTATTATTATGTCTATATTGTTAGTTGCCAATGTTACTCTTTGGAGTATATTAATAAATAGAGGTGAAAACACGAGATCACATAGTCATTCTGCAAGATAGGCAGTTTAAAACCTTGCCAGGTGTTTTGTGAGAGAATGGGAGAAACAGCGTTTTCTGGTCCCATAAAAATGCATTGCCTAGAAAACCCACAGGGGCAGTTCTACCCTATCCTATAGGTCACTATGAGGTTATAGCTCAAACCTCAAATGAAGCTCGTTGTCATCTGGCCTGTTTGGGCTCAGTGATCCTATAGGGCAAAATAGAACTGCCCCTGGCAGTCTGTGAGGCTTCACATCTTTACTGGAGCAGACACTATTACCTTTCTCCCAGGGAGCAGCTCCTGGCTTCAAACTGCTGACTTTGCAGTGAGCAGCCTCCCTTGTAATCACTGTGCCCCCAGGGCTCCTTCAGTTACAACCTAAGGGACCTTCTCATCTCTCCTTCTGCTCCCCGCTGACCACATTTCAAAATCTAAAAGGTCTTTCAGTTTCTTCCACTTGACTGCCCTGCTCATATTTTCCTAAATTTACATTCGGAACGCACTTTGAGAAGGAGAGGACTGTTTCCTTTTTGCTTCCCCAATTCCTGCCCGCGGAGCCACGGTTAGGTAATTCTTGCAGCAACTCTGCTCCTTCACAAGCCTTCCTGGTCGCATCATGTCTTGAAATAAGAAGAGAGTCACCCCAAGTCCCACACATTCTGTTGCTGTGGCTTTTTTGGAGGTGAAGATGGACACCCCTTACTGCTCACCGAAGGAGAGAAAAGAAAAGAAAATCAATGGAAAAGAAGAAATCAGAAAAAAAACCGTGAACAACCAAGGGAAAGAGGTTTGCAAAATAAAAGGATTTGAGGTTTAGTAAGTGGTGCTTTGATCATTATCTTTTGACAGACTTAATTTTTTAAGAGTGGTTTTAGGTTTGCAGAAAAAATAATGCAGATAATACAAAGTTCCCATGAGACTCCTCCCTTCTCAGTTCGCAATGCCTTCTATAAGTCTCACCAGTCCTTTGTGTGATAGAATTGTTTCCTCTGACCAATTCTGATATATTATTGCTAGATATTATTATGATGTAAAGCCCACAGTTTGGGTGAGGGTCCATTTTCTGTCTGGTACAGCTCTGTGGGTTTTGACAGATACTTCATGCGATGTGTCTAAGCCCAAAGTATCATGCTACATAGTGTCACTGCACTAAAAATGTTCTGTGCTCCACCTCTTCATCTATCCTTTGTCATCTACGATGATGACTAATATCATTGTCACCATTTTTGTCATTTTTTGCCTTTTCCAGTATGTCCTAAAGTTGAATTCTCCAGTATGTCCTATAGTGAATTCATACAGTATGCAGCTTTCTCAGGTAGATTTCTAGCACTTAGCAGTATGCTCTTAAAGTCCCCTCATGTCTTTTCATACTTTGGTGATGCATTTATTTTCATCATGAAAAAATAATCCATTATATGGGTGTATCACAGTTTGTCCATTCATCTATAGGATATCTTGGTTCTTTTAAGTTTGGGGTAATCACCAACAAACCTATTAAAAGCATGCATGCACTCATTTTTGTGTGAGCAGAGCTTTCCTCTCCTTTGGGTGAACACCCAGGAAAGCTGTCTGTTGGGCTGAATGGTAACCCTATGTCTAGTGGCAGCTTGCATGTGGTTGTTCTCATGATGAAACCCAGGGTTAGGAATCGCACCTGCCTCTTCTTGCCTCAGCTCCTTCCATGACTCTGCCAGGCATTTGGGAGATTCTTTGTAAAGATTAAATGCCCCTCCCCACCCCCTACTATCATGACCCCACTCTATCTTATAAACCTGGCTAGACCAGAGCATGTACACGGGTACAGATCAGAGCTGGAAACACAGGGAATACAGGACAAATAACCCCCTCAAGACCAATATACACAGTAGCCACAACAGGAGTGGGAGGGACAGGGGAGGAGGGAAAGGGAATTGATCGCAATGATCTATCGAGACCCAGGGGAATGGACAACTGAAAAGTGGGTAAAGGGAGAGATGGTTCAGTGTAAGACATGAAAAAATAATAATTTATTAATTATCAAGGGTTCATGAGGGAGGGCGTGGAAAAAATGGGGAGCTGATACAAAGGGCTCATGTAGAAGTTTTTGAAAACAATGATGACAACAAGTGTACAATGTACTTGATACAATGGATGAATGTAAGGAGGGTGATAAGAAGTGCACAAGCCCCCAATATAATGATTAAAAACAAACAACCCCCCCCCCCCAAAAAAAAAAAAACAACCAAAAGATTAGATTGCCGGCATCATGTTAGAGTTGTCATTGATTGTAGCAGTTTAAACATTTTCTTTCTTTTATTTCTTACTTTATTTAGGGAGACTTAATAGTATTTTAGTAGAGTCAAATAAGGAGCCCTGGTGACATAATGGTTAAATGCTCAGTTACTAATCAGGTTCAAGTGTGCCAGCTCCTCTGTGGGAGAAAACATGGCCCTTGCTTCTTTAAGTATGGCAATACTGGAAACCCGGAGCTACATCTACTTTGTTCATAGGGTCATTGTTGAAATCAATTCAATAGCAAAGGTCTTGGATTGGTTTTATTTTTTTCAGATTTCCTGACCAATTCCTTGATTTTCTTTTCCTTCAAAGCAAAGCATGTCATAAAGCTGATGCAGGAGGATGCAATTAGATTATAGGGACTTCTTTGTCATTTGCTTGAATACACACTCCTCCCATCTCAGTATGTTTACAAACTAGCACCACTCTGAAGGCAGAGGCCAGAAAGTCACTTCTAAATTGACGTTATGAGTGGACAGGGGATATGTGAAGGTCGCTTTAGAGAGTTAGGTTGAGTTCTTAAGGAGTTACAACCTAGGCCAGTGCTTGTCTGGCTCTTTTTTATACAACTAAAGGAGGAATATCAATCCGTTTAGGAATTGCCAGTTCTTACCTTGAATGAATAGCTTAGAGATTTGCTCAGACTCTGATTTTCCTCATTGTCTTAGGGGCTGCTCTTCATTGGAATCCCCAACAAATGTTCATTCACAAAGCATCTAGCAAGTTGCTAGGATGCAAACGGATCACAGTCCTCAAGTTTTCCTGGTGCCCATGTTGAGATTGGTGTGTTATTCCGTCTCATGCAAGGCTTTCCTCATCGTCACCTATCCTTTAGGAAGCACAATGTCCCTTTCTAGTGATTGGTCCTTCCTCATGATGAGTACAAAGTAAGTAAGATCAACTCCTGCTAGCTTTTACCTTCAAAACACATTATCTTTGTGGCAAAAATGGCATGACTTCATTTTGCTTATTTGGGAAACATCTTCAGGAAGGACTAATTGCTAGAAAATGACGTGATGTTTAGAAAGATAACAATAATGAAGACCCATTCCTTAGCTTGATTGACACAATAGCCCCAACATGCTAATCATCATGGAGATATTGCAGTACCAGGAAATGTTTTCTTCTGTATACATAAGATCCTCATTTGCTGGAATCAACTTGATGGCAGCTAGCCACATTAATAAGATGTTTTTTGTAATCTGATGCTTCAAGTTTCCATCAAGAGGTGGAGTCTACTACTCTTGCCATTGAATCAGGGCTGCTCTGTGACTTGCCTTGGCCAATTGAACGCAGCAGAAATGATGTTCTGCCTGGTCTGAATCTAGCCCATGGGATCTTGTACATTGCTGTTTTTTCCTTAAAATCTTGACCAGCTACTATATGAACAAGACCAAACTGAACTACCGGAGGATGAGGAACTGCATGGAACAGAGGCAAACAATTCCACCTGCGGTCATCCTGAACCATCCAATCTTTAATTGACTTAGCCCTGAACACAGATACACAAGTGAGCCCTGACAAAGTCAGAGCAACCGATCAGCTTAGCCCCGGCCAAATTATTGACCTGAATAATCATGAGTTATAAAAGTGGAGGTTGTATGAAGTCATTAAACTTTGGTGTGGTTTGCTATGCAGCATTCACTGACTAATACACTAGCCTAAATATTTATTCAAATTCTTAGGGTCTTCTGTGGTCTTACTGCTTCCGCTGCCCAATTGGAGCTTCAAAAAGTGTGTGGTTACACAGAGATCCCAGCCTTGTAGGTTACCACTGTCTTTTCCTCATTTTTTTTGGCAGGGTGGGGCATCACTGCCCCCTGGTGGGAGTAGGAGGCCCGGCCTTGCTCCTGGAGAGCTGCTGCTGCATTTGAGGCGCCAACCCAGTGGGCCGCAGTCCCGCACACAACCACTATGCCACCGGGGCTCAGCCCCCTTTTCCTCATTTTCACTGATCCAGCTACTGGTCTTTCACTGGTTTCAATTTTTCCTAGAAGAAGGATCATTGCGAGTGGAAAATATTTTCAAACTTTGGACCCACTTTTTGGCTTCCTTCCTGTGGTGAAAAAAGTAAGAAATAAGTAAGATGCAGCATTTCCCCCTCTGCTTTGGGAAGGATGTCCTAGCATACCCTCGGCCCCTGCAAAATCCTTACATAGTTTATCCCTGAACCTTCACTGGGTTCCGTCTCATGCTCTAGGGCCCATGCCTTTCATCAGAACTAATTGACATACTAGCCATGTGTTGGTCAGCAAATCTGATAGAAATAATGTTTTATGGATTTCATTACTCCCCACAACCCTCTTCCCCCACTTCCAAACATATTGAAGTTAGAACCCATGTTCCCTGCCTGTGCAATGATTTTCTTTTTTCTTTTTGGATACTAATTACTTCTGATATTCTTTTCTGGTTGAGTCAGAAAGGAAAGCATTCACTAAATAGATGGCATACTTTGTAACTGGGGATTTATTAATCTTTCAAAAGTACCTCGTCAGCCATGTTGAAAGCTCTTGGGGCTCCGATTAGTTGAGCTTCCAGGACTCTACTGCTACCCTTTAGAATCTGCTTATTTCTGTAGTGAGTGGATTGATAAATTAAAAGAAAATAGAATGATGAATAGACTTCCTAGGTAGCCCAAAATGAAACATTTGACAACAAACTCAAAGTGGTTTGAGACCAGCCAGAGGTATCACAGAACAAAATCCTGAATATTTACTTCTAAAGATCACAAGCATTAAAAATCCAATGGTACACAGTTCTACTCTGCCCCACATGGATTCACCATGAGGCAGCATCAAGATGATGGCAATTGTTCATATGGATGCAAGGAGGGACACCACCATTGAATTCCTTTGATCCTTTGGGTAATCCTAGTTTCTGCTAGCAGTCAACTGTCTTTGATTCACTATCTTGGTTGGGTGTTCTATATGTATCGGGAGTGTATATAGGGTTTGCGGAACTTCATCTTAACCTTTTTCATTTTTCTAGCTCATATTTCATAGGCCAAAGATTCAGTTTAGAAATTTCACCCATTGTGAGAGGGATGATCCCAAGGTGGGTCTGTAAACTGGCTAGTCAACAGGATTTCATTTATCATTGGCCACCAGATGCTCCCTTTCCATCGGCAGGGTCATGATAATTGTTCCATTATCTAGGTGTTGGTATGAACTGAGATATTCATGCCTCTTGGCATATCTATACGTTCCCTTTCCCCCAGCATTCAGTTACCTGTTCAAATGACTGAACTCTTAAAGGAGGAAGCCTGGGGTATTTGCTCAATTGCTATTGCATTATAAGATCCTTCCTCCTGCGACCCTGTTCTTCTCTGTAAGCAAGAAGTTCCCTTCTGAAAACTGGTTTTGATTCAGAAACTATTCAAGGGCCATGGTTCTTTATGGGGAAAACTATTTTAGTCTGTGGACCAGGCATCTTTGGCTTCTTCTGCTGGTATGAACTGAGCAACACATTTTTGTCAGCTATTTTGCCCCTAAGGACGCCTTGCTAGTCATCACAAAAATGACATCCACTTGACTTCTGATAGCCATCTTTATTGTCTGGCCTCTTTAGTAGGAGACCTCACTAACCTTATAGGTTTGGATGGGCCCCGATCTCTCACCAAGAGTCCTCATAGCACCGTGGCTCTATTCCCAGCCGGTGTTTCCAACTCCCTAGCAACACTCTGGAAGAAAAAGACTTGGCGATCTGCTCCAGAAGGAAGTTAGTCTAGGAAACCCTGCAGGGAAATTCTATTCTGCCACCCACAGTTGCTATGAGTCGGCTTTGACTTGACAGTACAAAATAGCAGGGCAGTAGTGACCCCTCCCACCACCAGCCCTGGTCTAAGAGAACCAAAACTGGTTCCTTGTGTTGTACATGTGCTTCTCCCAGCTCCTTCCTACTCTTTGGTAAGTGGCCATCTTTTAGGCTTTCCCATGGTGCTCTCTGGTCTCCCAGGATATACCTTCTCCTTTGTGCATGTAACTGGGAGCCATTATTACCAGCAGTTCTGGCAATCGAGCCCAAGTTGGACCAATACTCATTGGAATCTACTCAGTGGTCATGGAGGCGGGGGTGTGTTTTGGTAAGTTTGCACAGGAACCTGGAATTTCCTAGAGTTCTGCTGCAAAAGGTTGAGCCCCTAGCAAGGCCAATTTGTCATGCCAAGGTCAGGGCTCCGCCTGGGAAAGCATGGAACCCAGTACCTGAATGCAGAGGAGCAGTTAGGGTGAGGCCAGTGAGGTGCAGTTTCTACTAGAGTCAGGGAACTGATGCTATCAAACACTGTACATCTCCTATCCACCATAGGCGTCATGGACTTGGATGAGACACAATGTGAGTTCTGAGTTGAATGAAAGCTAACTGGAGTTGAATGAAAACTGATTTCCGAGTTGAATGAAAGCTGACTGGAGAGGGGAACACCTCACAGGAGTTAGTTAATAAGTTCAGTGCTGCTGAAGATGGGGAGGGAAGTTCACTTCTACCAAAAAAATAGAAGATAAATAAAAGCCTCTGTTTGAAACCTTGGATGATTTATTTGCACAGGAACCTTTCAAAGTTTGCCATCACTTCCAGAAACTCATGCTCATTCCTGGAGAGGTTAGAGGTTCTCAGTCACAGACCTTGAATGAGAAGGTGAACACTCCCCCCACGCTCCCCGCTCCCTGCCTGCTAGTGATTGAAGTTTAGCATCAAAGATCCCACCTTTGTTGGTTGTTCTGGTAGCAGCAAGGCCAAGAACAAGATGTGGAAATACAGGCTCCTCACCCAAGGGGAGGAGGGAGGTCAGCGAAACAGGCTGTAGTACAATGTCGACTTTGAGAGGAGAGATTAAAGGTATGTAATCTCATTTTCTCCAAAGACAAGTAATGATTATAGGGTCTCCACTTCTGGAAAGTAAGATGCTTTTGCGGATGTCTACGAAGATAAACAAAGTTAAAGAGCAGGTTATAAATGGGGCCTGCTCTTGGGGACCATGACTCAGTGACACGGACTCTGTCTATCACTCTAACTAGATTCCCCTAGGCCTCCTTACTCATTTGTACAACTTGCATGTATTCCCAGCATTGTTTTTGTCCTGATGGCTCCAGAAGACAAAAATTAAGAGAGAAAAATTTATTTTTGTTTATGATATGCTTCATAAAGGCATGCATTATGAAAAAATGGTTAACAACATGCATTCTTAAAGTTTTACAAATAATACTTTCACCCATTGGAGGTGCTCTTTCATTTATTGAATATCATCCTTTAGTGACACTTGAAACTGGTATGATCGAATGAGCTAAGCTTTAAGATGAATCTCCATGCTGCCATCTAAATTCTACCCTGCTAACGGAGAGTCCTTCTGGGACATGTGGTTCAGTGGTAGACTTCTCACCTTCTGTGTGAAATAGCCAGAGTTTATTTACAGCCTATGCGCCTTTTGCACACCTACCAACCATATGTCAGTGGAGACTTGTATGTTAGAGTGGAGCTTCCTGATTTATACAGACTAGGAAGAAAAGACTGATGCTCTACTTCCAAAAAATCAGCCAATGAAAACCCCATGTGTCGGGCTGAGCCCTGGTGGCATAATGGTTGTGTGCGGGACTGCAGCTCACTGGGTTGGCAGTTCAAGTCCAGCAGCAGCTTTCCAGGAGCAAGGCTGGGCCTCCTCTGCCCACCAGAGGGCAATGAGGCCACCTCCCCCAAAAGAAAGCCCCATGCATCCTAACAGTCCTCGCTGTACCTGATGATGTGGGTGATTCAGGACACAGTGGTAGATAGTTTCTTTGGATATTGTATTACCATGAATCAGGGACCATCTTGACAGTAGCTAATAATACTTCTCTATCAGTTGAAACTTAATTTCACTCATGAAAGTCTCCACATTGTCTTCTTTCGCAGGGAACTAAAACACTAGTGTCATGAGTTAAATCTATTGATAGATAATTGTTTAGGAGATGCTAAATTGCAAGTGTCAAACTTGGAAATCTAGCTATGACCCCCAAGAAGATGATTTATGTTTCCTAGATGTCATTGGCTGGCCAATGAGATGGAAAGAAAGATGTAAATAGTGGAAGGATGGAAGCTTGGGTCCTTTAGTAGATTTTAAGGAGACAAGAATAAGAGACAGGGTGTCCTGGGGGTTCTAGACAGGATAAATTATACTTCACAACTAAGCTTTTAGAAGAAGTACAATCAACATGAAAATTAAGAACACTCCCAAGGGAAAGGGACACCCATAAACAAAGCTCGGCATCATATCAAATGGATGTGAGTCTCAGGTTACCAAAGCATGGGACTTGGGTTCACTTGGGCTAATTTGAAGAGTTCTGATATCAGGGTCTTCCTTTGTAGCCCCAAAGAAATAAAAATGAGTTTATTCTTACATGGTGGCAATGAAGAAGAATAAATTTCTGAATGGTGTGATAGATAGGAAGGGACAAATGTTGAGAGTGGACGAAGACGATTTGCCTCTGCCCACCCAGCTAGTCAGCTTCATGCAAGGGCCAAGCTGTGTGTATAGGATTATAGGATGGGGTCACTCGTGATAGGACTGGGTGGATGTCTCCCCAGCAAGCTATAGAGGATGGCACATTTGTGGAATGAGCAAGAAATGGAAAGTCTGGAAGGTCAGCTTGTTTCCCAGGATCAATTATTCAGTCACAGCATCTTAGAGAAGTTACCTCTGTTCAATTTCCAGGCTTCCATAACTGAGTACTATAAAACTAACACCAAACCAAACCCCTTGACATCAAGTCAATTTCAACTCACAGGGACTCTATAAAGCTGCCCCTTGTGGGTTTCTAAAATGGTAACTATGGGACTAGGAAGCCTTTCTTGCTCCAAGGGAGCTGGTGGTTTTGAACTACTGACCTTGGGGTTCGCAGCCCAACATGCAACCACTATGCTGCTAGGGCTCCTGCAATGGTAAGCAAGTACCATGAGGCTGTAACTTTAAGCAACAGAAATGTATTGCCTTGCAGTTCTGGAAGCAGAAGTCTGATTTTACCATGCTGGCAGTATCAGGCCATCTTCAGAGACTCTAGTCTAGAGGAAGACCCTTCCTTGCCCGATCATATTTCTGGTAACTCCAGGAGTTCCTTGGCTCCTGTCTGCACTACTCTGATCTCTGCCGCTGTGTTTTTCTTTCTCTGCACCTGTCCTCCTCTTCTGAAAAATACAACAGTTACTAAGAGATTGGGGGCCACTCTAGTGTTTTGCCCTAACTACATCAGCAGTGACCCCCATTTCCAAATAAGGTCACATTCACAGATGTCAGCGGTTAGGATGAGAATGTATCTTTTGGGGAGACTCAATTTAATCTGTAATATCACCCAATCTTTCGGTGTCTCGCTTTTCTCATCTGGAAAAATAGAGTAGATAATATCTACTCTACTAGACTTTTAGAATAAATACCCACATTAAACTTTGGAGTAGTTTAAAGATGATTTTAAAGAATGGGTTTATGGTTATGGAAGATGGAAGGAGGTAAAGGGAGGAGAGGAGGGGGAGGGAGAGAGGAAACCAAGGCAGGAAGCCAAGAGGGAGGGGGAGAAAGAAGGGAAGAAAGTCTGAAAGAAGATGGGAGCTAAGGGAAGGGGGAAAGGAATGGAGGAGGGGAGGGAGAAAGGAACCAAGGGAAGGAAAAGTCGCTGACATCTTGACCCCTTTAGGTAGAAGGGGAGTGCTTTGGTTGGGGGTGAGGGAAAAGGGGATATGAGAGGATAACCTCTCAAAATCTATTTGTTGAGTAATTAAGATAGAAGATGCTGAAAAGTGCAATCATCGAATGTATATGCTAAAAGAACAGCTCCCAACCCCAATCTCAGAAGCCTGGTGGTTTTCCATGCCATAACTTTGTGCTGTTGCTGTTGGCTGCAATCACCCTTAAACTGCAAGGATTCTCTGTAAAACTGCAGAACGGTGCAATATACTTTAACCACCAGGCCCTAACCACAAAGCCCGTCACAAAGTCTGGCAGAGCAGATCAGCAGAAAGAGGATGTCTTTGAAAGACTAAGATGAACAGTAAATTAATCAACCAATGCTCTGGGGGGAAATGGCCACTAATTTCTAATTTTTCATCTCTGAAAAATCAATTATTATTATGTTTATTGATGTTGTATTTGTCACTATTTCCAGCCATTTCCCCCGATGACATGGGTTCAAGTAAGAACATTGTTATAAAAGAGATTAGACATGTTCGATTCTGTTTCTAGACTATCCACCCCACAGCTGCCTGGGGTTGGTGAAGGAAATCAACGGCCATAAGGAAAGACTGAGCTGGCCTTTCTTTGTTTTATTCGAAGGTTATCCCTTTTGCCTTTAGAAAAAAAACCTTAATTATTTAACTAACGGCCAGGTCATGCTTATTCTCCTTAGAATTCGGGAGCCATGTTTATATGAGGTCAACACCCTCATTTCCATTCAGTTGGCTGTGATTGATTTATTTCTGCAGCTCTGAAAGGCCCAGAAGGAACTCCAGCTTGGTATGGGGTGAAGTTCTCCAATGCTAGCTATGCAGAAAGGGGCTTCCAGCTGAAGTGTCTGCTGCCATCAACGGCCCTGGCTAACCTGAGAACCAGTGCAGGCCAGCCTGTGCCCTAATCTGTAATTATTACCAATGAAATGGCTTTTGTTCCTTGTGAAGGACCTAGTGAGTCGGAGGAGGCCTGGTGACATAGTGGCTATGTGTTGCACTGCGAACGGAAAGGCCAGTAGTTTCAAACCACAAGCAGCTCCTAAGGAGAAAGATGGGCCTACTCTTCCCATTGGCAGTTACAACCTCAGAAACTCACTGAGCACCTCTATTCTGTTTTACAGGATCCCTGTGAGTCAGAGATGACTCAATGACAATGAGTTTCACTTTTGGTTTGAGTGGTCTGGAGCTCCCACTGCCTAGACAGGCCAAACAACTTCAATTGGCTAAGCAACAAGAAAACAAGATGTGGATCATTCTCCTATTTTTGTGTGTGTGTGTGTGTATACACACAAGGGTGGCTGGACGAGAAACAAGAATCTAGATGGAGGAAACCATTAAGTGCTCAGTTGAGATCCATGCTGAAGTGCCTTGGAAGAAAAGTCTGTTGTTCCACTTCAGAAAGGCCAGAGGTATTGCCAAGCCTATGAAGCACAGTTCCACTCTGACTGTGGAGCCTCCAGGAGTTAGATTCAATCAGTTAAGTCGAAAAATATTGCCACAAAGCCATAGAAGCCTTTATTTGATGAAAATAACAAAACAGGAAGCAATTGGTTCTTGACATATCCTCCCTGTAGGATGATACAATTTTGAAAGTGTGGTTTCCATCTCTCTAACCCTTTGCTGAAGAATTCTGTGCTGTGTGTCTGATACCACATTAAAATGGCAGCTTTGGCAACCTCATATGACTCCCATCATATTCTCCTATGTGTTTCTTGGGTTTCAGAAAGTCTGAAGGGGAAAAAAGTCAGGGCTAGAATGGGCAGGTAAAGTTTTCCAATGACATTCCCAGAGGACAGCTCATGCTACTTTTGAAGAATGAGCAGGTGTATTGTTATGATGGGGAAGAAAAGGCCACAGAACAACTTTCCTGACTGTTTCTTCCCACCAACACAGCTTTCATGTCCCTTAAAACTTCTTCCTAGCGAGTCCTCGTGATCAGTCAGTGTCCTTCAAGAAAATCTATCAAGATTATCCCCCTGGAATCTCCAAAAATAGTGGTCATAACCTTCTGAGCTGACCTGTCGGCTTTGCTCACCTTCTAGGCCTTCCCTAAAATGTTCGGTCCATGGAAAACCTGTTGATTGATGTCAGCTAGCATTCTTGTAAACTTGTTGCAAAGATTCAATGATTTGAGAAGATGTCCACTCGAGTTTTGTTAAAATGTTATTATCTCTGACCTCAAAATATAATTTTTCCCCTCTGACACAAAAAGAATCCCAATTTTTAAAAGAAGCTTCGGTAGAGTAAGGCAAGGTTATCACTAGCAGAACTTGTCTGCATTTATCTCTCCACCTGTGACAGACATGTGTTTAAACATGACTTGTGTGGAATAAAACGGTTTGTGAAGGATTGGAGCCCTAATTTAAAAAAAACAAACAACTTCAATACACATTTGGTGATTGAATGGATATGTGTTGGGTTGCTAACCACAAAGATAAAAGTGCAAAAACACAAGTTGTTCCTTGGAAGAAAGACTGGATTTTCAAGCACTATAAGGAGTTGCACACTGGAAAATCCACAGGGGCAGTTTTGACTTGTTCCATAGGTTTGCAAAAGGTCGGCTTTGACTTCGTGGCCATGAGTTAGTTTGTTTTTCAAATACACAAACACATACATATGTATATGCATATATTCCAACCATAAACAATTCTCAAATATCTATGAGGGAACTTTCAAAATACATGGGAAAATGCCACTATCTTTTAATACCATTTCTCCATGAATTTTTTAAAGTCTCTTTATGCATACATGAACTTTATTCAGTTGTATATATAAGCAACTCTGTTCGCATAGGCAAATATCTAAAAGAGCAGTCAACTTTTGGAGAAAAACATAGTACCTGCTTTTTCTAGACTTTTGCAAAACATTGTGAGAAAATAGAGAAATTGCATACTGAAACTGCCTTCAGTGAGTATATCATCGTGGTAAAGTTTTCTAACAAATATATCTATAAATATTTGATTGGCTTTACATGTTTTTAAAATAATACTTCTTTGCTCTTTATTATAATTTCAAACTTCTCAAATACTTATAAAATAATACTTTAACATTTGTAAAGCATAAACCAATAAGACTCCCTACCCTTAGGTCAGATCTGACTCACAGCAACATTCTAGGTCAGAGTAGAACAATTCCATAGACTTTCTAAAGCTATGTGATCTATAGGGAAGCAGGCAGGTACATCTTTCTCCCACAGAGTGGCTGGAGGTTTTGACCAGTGACCTTTCAATTAGCACCCCAATACTTACCCCTCCACAAGACCAGGACCCCTCTTAGGAGCTCATAAAATCATCAATGACTTCAGAAAATCTGTTTTGTTTTATTAATCTTACTCTTCAGTGAACCTTTAGGTGTGCTTTTTTCTAACATTTTTTTTGCCAATAAAACATAGGAATGGAGATGATGGACATCTTTGTAAGTCATCTATTCATTCTTTCAGTAGCTGCATACTATCCTTGAATTTGGGTTGAGCAGAAGTTATGTAACATTCCTTGGGGTGGACTCTTAAGTTAAGGCTAGAGATTTGTTGCTCTTAGTGGTGGTGGTATTAATCTAAGTGTATACTGAAAAAAAGAGCGAAATTCAGTAAGAATCTGAGCACTTTGTTATGTAAGCCATGTTCAGTAGCTGACCAATTAATTGGTCAGCGGAGGAGCAATGTAATCAAAGCTGGACATTAGAGTGACTTAGGTTGGAGACTGAATTGGATTTCAGAGTGACTCAAAGCAAGGAAGACCAGGAGATTATGGAATCATCTGGGTGCTCAAGTTTGGAAATAAGGCAATGGTATTGCCAAAGAGGCAGAATGACTCTAGTTTTACTATTCTCGTTCTGTGAAGGGGGAGGATTGGTATCATCAGAGTGATACTATTGGCTATTGGCTTGCATGCGTTTAATTGCATGTGGTCAGTAGACAATAATGAGTTATGGCTGACTCGTCATGAGGCTAGCCAAGAACTTTCACTCTGTTGTACATAGGGTTGCTGTGTGTTGGGGGCTGATTAGAAGAGGCTCATAATAACTAGATCCTAAAAATAGTATGATGTTATTTTTTTTCATAGGGACACAATAATGTGCACATGAGTGAGCAGAATTTGTCAATCATTCACCTATACCCTGGTATATCAACATGCCTTATAACTGGGAACCTTGCGGAAAAAGTCACCTCTTTTTATCCTCAATTCTTCCATGTTAAAAGAAGAGAAGATGGGATCTTCTGACTTCCAAGCAATCATTAAGTAGCAAAATTAATCTATTTACTGAAGTGACAATTTTATAAATATGTAATAATAATTCAATGTTTCAGGATTTATCTTAAGTAGAATACAGAGAAGTCTTATTAGGTCATAGTATGCATTTACTAGATTTGGAAACTGGTCCAGTTATTTACCAATGAGTGGAATTTAAAGGGCATCAAAGGGAGGATTTTTTTTTTAAAAGCAAACATAGCTTTTTGGTTAATGCTAAATTTCAGTGGTATGGTATTTTCAGTTGTGATGATATTTTCAATTGCCTTTCTATTTTCAATCACCTCAAATGCTTTTAAAAGCTGGACAGTGAATAAGCAAGACTGAGAAATCGATGTCTTTGAACAAGAATGTTGATGAAGGATAATAACAAATAATAGCAAAAGAAGTCTAATGGGACAAAGACAGTCTTATCTTTCTCTTGCAAAGTGACTGGTGGTTTAGAACTGGTGAATTTATGGTCAGCAGACCAAAGTGTATCCCCCTATGCTACCTCATATTTTTCTCATAAGGGGAAGGAGACTCAAATTCAGCATCAACCCAAGGTTAATCCTAACTTATTTCCCAATTTTGACATCAACTGTCTTCTCTTTTATTCTTTCTTTCTTTTTTTTGGGGGGGGGGGCATCACTGCCTCTGGTGGTCATGGGCGCTACCCAGTGCTGCTCCTGAAAGCAGCCGCTGGATTTGAACCGCCAAGCCCGTGGGCCGCAGTCCCACACTCAACCACTTACGCCACCGGGGCTCAGCCCATCAGCTATCTTCTCAGGGCACTCTCTGCTGAGTGTGATAAAGGCCAAACAGAATTCCCAGATAAAATTCACAATTATGATACTATTAGAAAAGCTAACAAGTTGCAAGTCAGGACAAGACATGCACAGGAAGCAGTTTTTTTTTTTTTAAATGCAGGAGTTAAAAAAACTGAGAAGTACACTCAGTTGTGCAAACAATTATGCCTTTTTCTGGTCTTTAGTCTCTCAGTCACTGGTCTCTGCCTTGTTCGCGCAATGCTTCACAGATCCTTTAACACTGAGATTTGAATATCAGTAGGAGAATGCATTGGCTGAGTGTGTCCATGCACAGAGTAGTGTAAGCTATGAGGCTCCTACCCCTTCAACACCTTCATTGATATCTGTCTCCCACAGTCCTCTTTCATGTATTTGGAACCCTTCTCTTGAAGGTCTCGTGGGAGTTCAGACAGTCTTTGGTTATGAGTGTCTACTTAAGGACAACCACTACTTTCCCTTTAATGTGAAGTAAATTCACCCTCATTTGAAAATGGTCAAGCCAACTCCTGTTCCCAACAAATTCTTCATTACAACCAGCTTCACCTGATTTACATTCAGGTTTTAAAGAATTGAAAAGGTATCAAGGGCTTTTCTTCACTAACTTATGACTAAGTAAGAACTGCATGCATTTGGTCTAATTTACCTATAAATTCTTAAAGATATAGGCCTGGATCTCATTTATAACAGGGATGCCTATAGAATCTAATAGACAATAGGTAGGGAAAGGCAGTTGCATCTAACTCTTCCTATATTCAACTAGCATGTATCTGGATCCAGCTTGAATGGTTACAAGGCAAGAAGGGACTATATTAATAGATCATGGGTCTCTGAATTATTTTGAGAGAAGAATGTTATATATCCATAAATACTGATCTAGCCAGGAGTGTTAGCATTGCTCACTGCTATGATACAAATACAAGGGAATGCTCTTGTGGAAAACATTCAATGGGAACTCCAGTCTCAGATGAATCAAACATTGCAATACATTCAGTTTACTTTTTAATTGACTAGCATTTACAAACAGAGCTGTGCTCTGAGTTTCATGAATAATGATATGCATAACTTTAACTGCAAAATGTGTTGCAAGCATGGGGACACAATCTAACATACACCAACTAGGCTCCCAGCCATGGATTTAATTCTGACTCAC
>PVJH01007080.1:74836-95885 GCA_004026705.1 Nesogale talazaci | reverse complement strand
GTCTTTACTTTTTGCCTGATTTTACTTGCTTAACGTCATTTGATTTCCTGACAACGCTCCATGGGTGGGGCCTGTGGATCCAAGTCAAATGGAATCCTTGACTTCTTCGCTCTTTTCGTCATTCATTGTGATACTACTTATTAGTCTAGTTGTGAAAGTGTTTGTTTCCTTTACATTGAGGTGTAAGGCATACTAGAATGGCAGTCTTTGATCTTCATCAATAAGTGCTTCATAAGAAGTGCTTCAAGTTGTCTTCACTTTTGGTAAGTAATGTATGTCATCTGCATATCACAGGTGGTTAATGAGTCTTCCTCTAATGCCAATTTTGCATTCTTCTTCATATAACCCGGTTTCTCAAATCATCTGTTCTGCAGACAGATTGAATGAGTACGATGAGAGTAAACTACTCTGATGCACACGCTTTCCTTAAGCCATCCAATGACCCCTAGTTCTGTCTCTTTGTCCATGTGACAGTAGGGCTGTCTAACGTTTATTCGACTCAGTTTATGAAATATCTGTGGAGCACTTCTTCTACACTTAAAACTGTAAGTTTATCAGAAAGCTAGGCTTGACTTTCCTGCCTTTCAGTTCATTTATATTTCAAGTTTAGGTGAGAGCCCATTTGCTGTTGGCTGAGATTTTCATGTAAGCAGCACCTGACTCTTTTCAAGAACAAAAATAAACCACTAGATACTGTGCCATATGAATTGAGCTTGCAGTTCCCTACAGAAAATAAATAAATACCTTTAGCCTCAAGTACTCATAAATTTCTTTCCAATAACCCATATTCCCTCTGGCAGAAGATTGCCCTCTGTTGGGTCCTCTGACGTAGTCTCTCTTTTTCCTTCTCATGAGTCACTAATTGTTACTCTCCACTGGAAAATGTTTCAGCTTCTATGTTGAACTAATTACCTCAAAGGTACATCCAAGTAGAAAACAACTACCTTTGTTCTAACACACTTCTGGAGTTGTCTCTAACCCAAGCCAGTTCATGAGTCTCAGTAAATATAATATGTATGCATCTGTAATTGCTGCATAAAATTCTTGAAAACTATTTAACAAGGGAAAGATTATTAGACATGAAATGAGCTAATAAAGTATTTAGCAAATGAAAGAAAAATACTAAATTGCAGAAGAGTCAAATACCCTATTGTTTCACTGTTTTCTTAAAAAGTCAAGCATTAGGCATTAAAACTATACTTGTTTTAATATGTGACAAGGCAATGTGACCTGCTCTGTGTGTGCGTACTGGAAAAAGAGATCCAGAAGAAGATAATGATCATCAAAATGTAGTACCAAAACATCCTTTTTCCTATTAATTATGTTTAAACTATAAAGAGATTGGTAAAAAGTTTATTAAAAATTATTTATAACCTAAATGAAAGACTTGGGTTATTTGCTCTTTAATCAGGAAAGAAGGTGTTCATTTGTTTGTTTTGAGTTTTTAAGATAGATTTGAAAGAGTTTAACTTTAGCTTATGAGAATTAATTCACACTTACTGCATTTAAGAATGAAATGAAAAGTTGAAAGCTTTTCTAGTGCTCAGAGTGGCAAAGTACTGCTAAGTGAATAAAGTTAACCTTTAAGAGAAAGAAGAGGGCTGAGTCCGGTGGCGTAGCAGTTGTGTGCAGGACTGCGGCCCACTGGGGTGGAGGTTCAATTCCAGCAGCAGCTCCATAGGAGCAAAGGCTGGGTCTCCTACTACCACCACCAGAGGACAGTGATGCCCCTCCCTCAAAAAAGAGAAAGAAGAATCTGGCATTCATTATATATAAAGTTTTGCCTGTCTCTTACTGATGCAAGATCACCTCCACTATTATATTTGCCATTTACTGTTTATAATAACAGTTCATTCTAAATAAAACAAAGTCAAGGCAGGTTCTTGGCTAAATTTCTATGCTGTCTAATCAGGATAGCCAAATGCTGTGTCCCAAAGGACTTTTCCCCCCATAAAAGAGATAATCTCAAAGAATTTCACTATTCTTCCCTGAAAAAACCTCACTGGAATTGGGTCCATCTCAACTCCATAGAGAACTTTTACAGGACAGAGTAGAACTACTCCTGGAGGTCTCTAGGACAATCACTCTTTGTGGTAATATAAAACCTCATAGTTCTCCTAGGGAGGAGCTAGTGGCTATGAACTGCTGACTTTGGGGTTAGCAACCCCCTCTGCCAACCCCCTTAGGTGCTACCGTACGCACACCTAATTCATCCTTAACACTGCCAAAAGCATTAAATAAAAATTACTTAGCAGATGAAGATGAAATATTGTCTTAAATGTGATATGTTTTTACTTTTGTTTAGAAACTAAAGTACAAATTAACAATATAATTTCTCAAAAATTAGTCAAGGTCTTTTGTCAGTAGCAGTACTGATCCTTATCTATATTTTTTCATTTTTTATTGTATTTGGTATGATAATCTTTTACTTAAGATTATAATTACTAACCTAAACAATAAATCTGAACAACTGAGCTAACAGCTTAAGGATGTATGCAAAATGATAAAAGGAGGACAATTTTATTTCAGGATTTCTATCTAGGCAACACCAAAGTCTACATTTCCTGATTCTTCATTAAAGGGATAACTATCTTTATCCTTAAATTACTTTTTAACATAAAGAAAACCCCAAGAACAAAGAACCTTCATTTTTCATGTACTTAATTAAATGCTCAAGTTACGTTTTAGACAACAGATGGAATGAGAGTTGAGTAAATAGAAGTTCACTTCAAAGATTTTGGGATGCTTAAAGTATCAGAAATTTGAAGATAGCTTTCTTTGTTTTCTTGAGTTAAATATGAGTTTACAGGAGAAATAATATTTATGTAAACACTTCTACAAAGTTTTCTACATTCATCTGTCACATTCCTTTTAAGAAGTCTTCATTTTACGCCATTCTAAAAATTTTCAATATCAGTTTAGCCTTTGAAATCATAATATATGGAGTAAATAACCCTCTCATGATGATGAGCAAACAATACACTTTAAAGATTTTTACCTAATTTAAAATATCCTCTTCTGTTTTTGTAATAAATCCTCTCCTCTACCTTTAGTGATTTGTCAAAATAAATGTGACATTTACATAGAAATTGTTTCATTAGATTTTCACATGAGCACATCTTCCCTCTCTTAATCACAGAGAAGCTAGACGTAAATAATTCTGTTAGTTCGTTTTTCACACAAAGTAGTAGTATTTGATCTTTAGAATTCTTGTCTGCTCAATTATGTCATTATTAACATTGCAATAAATTGTTTCTTTAACTGTAGGTGATTTATTTGTTGCCTTCCATTTTTTGTTTTGAAAATTAATCTAAAAGTTATAAGATCAGTGGCAATCATCTTCTAAAACACTTGTAACTGAACAACTATGTTTTGTGAGTGCAGATTAGTTATTATCATATTTAACCTGTTTACTCACTTTTTAAAAAATCAAGAGTCATTATTTCAATAACTTCAGAAGTATAAAACCATGCTGAGTTTCATGGACAATATTATAAACAACAACGATTGAGCTGTGCAAAATGTCTGTGCTACATGAAAAATAAGACTTGATGTGTATAAGTGTATTCTTCACTGGAGTTTTGAATTTACTTTAATGTGACTTTTTACAAGCTACACGTATATAGACAAAGAGCATTATAGAATCATATTGATATATTTATACTATGCAAAAATGTTCTTTTCTTCCTTACAGATCTGGAGGTTGGATGTGATTTTTAAGCTCTTTAGACTTCCACAAGGAAAAATGTCAGAATATAAAATGGAAGCATTTTCTGTTGGCTTGGTTTTTGTTCTTATATGCTGGGACACAAGACCTGAGCAGCACTCACCACGATGAGCATGAGCAATATTTGACTGAGGATCTTATTCTATGTGCTTGAGTTCTGACATGCTGTTCATCGTTTCACTAATCATATTCTAACTTCGGTTGAGCCATTGAAAACTTTAATACCTCCATTGATATAACTGCCTTGTGGGAAATTTTCCTAGAGTTAGATCAAATATTGTGTACATTGCAAACACCTTAATTTTGAGTTTGAGCAAATAATTGTTCATTAGCAGCCTACAGTGTTAACTGTTATAGCTGCTCTAATAAGCTCGTTTTTGAAAACTCAAAGGCAGAACATGATCTCCAACTATAAGAGAACCAAGTCCCACTTATAATTAGAAAATGAAAAGGTAGTAAAAATAGAATTTGTGTTGAAAATAGTACCTCTTTAAAACACACATTATGAAAAAATACATAAAAATTAAGCTGCTATGCTTACTGGTATTTTTGAAATTAAAATGCACTTTAAGAATGGAAAATTCTCATTTAAGTAGTCAGCTCACAAATATTTTCTAAAAGATATATGATAACTATGTATGGTATATAAAATTAGATATAAATCTTATCAAAGTATCAGAAAGAGAAAGGACAACTATTTGGAAAAAATTAATAGGCTAAACAATTAAAATTACTATTCTTAATATTTCTATGCTATGTATTCCTTTTATTTGCAATACATATATAATCAAGGTACTTTCCAAAAATTAACATCTAACTGAAAGGTGGGTTTTCAAATTACCTTGCATATCAATCAATCATTTTCATTAATAATTAGGAGATTTTTTTCTCTCTACTTTTATTCAAGAAGGAGCCTAGTGGTGCAATGGCTAAGGATTGGGTTGCTGGCTAAGGATTGGGTTGCTAACCAAAGAGTCAGTGGTCTGAGCCAACTAGCTGCTCTGTAAGAGAAGAGATACGGCAATCTGCTCCCAGAAAGATTACCCAAACACCCAAGACCACTGCAAAACCACCACAAACCACTGCCCTAAAGTGGGTGCTGGCTCATAAAGATGCTACACTGGACTTCCAAGACTGTTGATCTTTATGGGAGCAGACAGCGCGTCTTCCTCCTTTGAAGCACCTGGTGAATTTAAACTATCAACCTCATGACTAACAGTCCAACACCTAACCCACAGTACCATCCATAAAGATGACAGCCTAAGAAGCCCCATGAAACAGTTCCATTCTGTCATGTAAGGTCTCTATGAGTCCACATGGACTCAACCACACACAACAGCTGTTATTCAAGTAAAAATAGTACATTCAAGATGCACAGTTGAAAGCCTAGTCTTTTCACAAGAATTGATGCTTTTAAGTCATTACACAAAAGTGATCATACATGTAAAAAACTATGACTCACACATATTAATTTTTTGTGATATTTTTGTTCTGTGTATGTTTGGCATACTCTTTCAAGGAGATTGCTTTTGCTTTCCAATGAAGGCGTGTGTGTGTGTGTGTGTGTGTGTGTGTCTTGAAAAAGAGCCATTCTGCACAAATTTCTATTTACTGGTACATGGTTTAATACTGTTTGTTTGTAACTTTCAATTTTTCAAACCTGAAGCCAAATGCACTAACACGATGACTAAAAGTTATTTTTCTTTTACCCAAATTCAGTCAGAAATCATGTAAGGTCAGCTAGAAAAAGGCATATTATTCTTTCTCATAAGGGGAAATACAAAAAAGGCATCTGAAATTAGAATTTGTGAATCCAAGGTAGTGATTTTTTTTTACTGGTTTCTGGTTATTTGATATTAAGAATTTCACCCGATTAGGAGGCTTCAAACAGGAGTGAGAAGTCATTCCATCTTTATGTTTGTTTTTGTTTTCTTCAGCTATCTCAAAATTCCTCTTAAAAAGAAAAACATCTCCATTTCCCACCTTACAACACTGACTGCTATCATTAAATGCAAAAGTTAGGGATCCATAGTTATTATAAACAAACCAAAAAAAGCAAGCATGACTTGTTTAGATAGAGCCTATTTTATTCTTCTCATACTATGGGAAACAAATATGACACCACAACTAAAGGAAGTCATGTCTGTTTGCTGGTCCAAAAATACATACTTTCTGAATCTCAAAATCAGTATGGATACTGATGTATGCTAAATAGTCATAAATGCATCCTTCCATTCAACTAAAGCTGGTTGAAAGCCACTGTGTACTCATGTTCTGTTCTCAACACCAAGGATGCCAGGCGACCCCAATGACCAAAGGCTCTGTCTCATGGAAGTGACTTTACAATGGTGAGGATACAGAGTAAAGACATAATAATTCGCCTCATGATAAAAGTCAAGTTAATACTGTTATATACCATGGATTTGGCTTCATTAAATTAAACGGAAGCCTCTTTGAGGACTGGACACTTAAACCGAAATTTGCAAAAAGGAGGCAGACTTGAAATATTCGGGGGAAGCTCCTCTCAGGCAGGGGGAGCAGTTCCCGTTTGGGTAGGCAGAGTATTGGGGGATAGCGAGAGAGTATTGGGGCATAGCGAGAGCAAGTGGCTGGAGCACTGTGGATGAGGTGAGGTCTGAGGAAAAGAGGTGAGGGGCTCAGAAAAGACTTGTGAAGTCCCTGCTGTAATTCCAATCCAAAATAGGGATTGGTGGAAGGGTGGAAGTAGTGGAGAGAGAGACAAGTTAATGGATTCTGGGCATGTTTCAGGATGGAGTTTGTTCATGTCTGGGTATAAGGAATGAAAAAATAAAAATGGAACAAAATTTTGGGAAATGAGCAAACGTGTGAATTCAGCCATCAATTCTGATTCGTAGTGACCCTGTGGGACAGGCTAGAACTGTCCATGTGGGTTTGCAAGCCTCATTGGTGGTAGAGAAAACAGGAAGTTGACAGAGGAAAGCAAGAGTTTGTTTTTAGCCATGCAATGGCTGAGATCCCTGTTACATATTTAAATGGAGATATCAAATATCCATATAGGATTTCCAAGGAACACTGTGGCCTAGACATCCAGATGGCATCTGTATTACACGTGGTGTTTAAAGATTTGAAATTACCTAGAAATGGACTACAGAGAGAAAAGTTGATTTAAGATTGAACTCAAGAGCATGCTGACGTTTAAACATCAAGCAGCACTTTGGAAAACTATATTGGAAACTGAGGTACATGGCATAGTAGAAGGGGGGAAAGGATGCATTATTATTGGTCACCTAATGCCTCTAGGAATTCAATATTAAAGAAATTATCGATGGATTTGGCAATTTGGAAGTTATTGATGGTCTTGAAAATGTTGATCTTTTGGAAGTAATAAGGTAAAAACATGGATTAAGGAGTAGGGAAACAAGATGGAATCCATACCTATAAACAAATTTTCCAGGTATTTTACTGTGAATAATGTGGCAGAGGAGGGAAAACCAAACTTGTAGAAAAGGTGGTAATTATAGTAGCAGAAGACTTTGAAAGGTGGAGAGGTTAGATGCAGGCCATAACTAGAGAGGCTAATTTGTGGAAGCAGGGACTTAGAATTCCCATTGGAAAGAAGACACCAGGTGATATGCAGGAAAGTGGGAAGATTTGCTGTAGAAATGTACAGGTTTCACTGTGTATGTTGTCTTATGTACGAAAAATGAGAGAAAATTTATATATGCGGGATATGAGTTAGAAAAGAAAGGTGTACATAGTTGAAGAGGGGGCAAGTGAATGCATAGATTCAATATGTGTGAATATGATAAACAATAAGGGAAAATCCACTGCATACAAAGTTGTCAAGGCAGTTTTTCTAAATTTTTTAGTCATATTATTTGGAAGATGTGTCTTTTTAAATTCTGTTTTCCAAGGAAGGACAAACAAAATTCCCTATTCCATAACATAGAAATTCAGTGAGGTTGTCTCACTATTTTATTTCTCATGTTGTCTTCATACATATTTTTGCCTATTACAGGAGGACAACGAGGCAGAAACATTTTATAGCTATTATGTTATCATTTGCAGCATATTGAAATTAAACATTTTTTAATCCTGAAAAATATGTATGGTATACTCAAGCTGTCAGTTTTTTCAAAACAGTACTTTGGAGGATTTTGAGCTCTCATCTGAACTAAAAAAAAATCAGACTCTAATGTTAAAACAATTTCTTTTGTTTTGATTTCACATGAAAAACATCAAAACCTTCTGTCAGTTGGGGGGAGCTCATGAACAATATGGTTCTTTTGTTCATTGTGGTCCCCCAGCCCTGTGGAAAGAATGCAGTCCTTTGAATTGTGCTCCGTGCTTCATTTCAGGATAGACTGCAATTCAGTGTGAAGATTTCAGAATGCATATTTATTCATTGGATTTGGTGTGGAATTAGATTGTGGACAATGGGATGAGATTGCTCTCCATTGTTTCTGCTGTTATAGCATAGCCATAAAATGTAGAGATCTGTGTGTAGATATAAATATGTATGTGATTGAACACTTCGGATACTTAAATGGACATTTCAAATCTTAATTGGTAGATGACATCTGCAGGGGCAGGGTATTCAAAGTACAAGCGGTCATAAAATCTTTGTAGCACAAACCCCATCGTTTATTAATTGAATACTAAAGAGCACATGTATTTAAAAATAAATACCCTGAAAGCACCTGTCTAGGTAAAGGCATTTAATCCCTCATAGAGCTATGAAAACTGAAGCTGAAAATATTTTCTTTCCTATAAATACTAATGATTTTTAAATACTGCCCCCTCGTAATTTATCATCAGCTATTTGTCATTAATTATGGATTTGGCATGGTGCTCCTCTACTTTTACAAGAGGGGGAAAGATCTCAATTAGGGAGAAAAGGAAGGAAGTGCTACCCTGTACTAGATTTTTCTCTTTGGTCTTCCATCACTATTTAGAGCTTCAATATATGCCTTCCACTCAGGTTCCTTATACAGCCTAGATTCTCATTTCTGGTTGTAAACGCAACATGGTGGAGAGATAAACAAGTGTAAAAGAATACTAAAACATGTACTGTAATCCTACCTACCTATTATCTGATTTGCCAGAGCAGTGAAACAGTCCAGAATTACTCGAAGGTGGTATTGTTTTACCTTATAAAATCTACTATATTATTATGATGTTCCATGTAAATTTTCATGTGCTGGCATGCATACAAGTTAATAGTGTCTTAGATTGCTCAGCTTTCAACATGAGAGATTGTTTATGGTGAATTGCATTACACATGTCATCTACGAGTATTTGCTGGAAAAAAAAATATGGTGTTTAGCAAAACTACCTGCTGAGCAACATACTACGATTTTTGTACAAAGTACAAATGACTAATTATTGTATTTTATTTTTCTATGATTTCATAAGAGGCATTATCAGGGTCTTACAGATGGAGTAAGCCTATTTATTAAAATATCTATTAGCAAATAAAAGTTAGTAATTCTGGTGTTCAATTTGTGAGTTTTTTTACTATTTTATTTACACATGTTGGTTCAATTTATTTTTGCAAATTAAATTTAGATGCACACTCTGTTTCAGTAATTCTGAACACTGAATCATAGTTATAACATTCCAAAGTAATTAATATTATCAAAGTCAAGAGTTCTACATGTCATACCTTAGCATTCAGTTTCATTTTTAATGTACTGCTTACAACACATGCACATGCTAGCCAATGATCTACATAAATCATTATAAGTAACCAGTGCCATATTATTTTAGTAGTGATTTTTCATTGGTCCACCATTTTCAGATTTAAGTGAATCATATTTTTCATTAAAGATATTGTGCTGTACACAAAATGCAGGCCACTAAAAAAGACACATGCAGCATCTGACTTCTCAAACATATTCGAAAATACTACAAGACTGCCAAACTCACTGCCATCAAGTCAATTTCACCTCATGAGGAACCCTATAAGACAGAAGAGAATGGCCCCTTAGGCTCTCTGAGGTCTTCCACACCAAGTCTGTGCATTCAGCCCACAGACCTTTTGATGAGCAGTGCACTTTCACCAGTTAAAAGACAAAAGCTGCAAAGCCAGCATTTCTTTTGTCTTTTGCACCACCTGCGTCCCTCCAAAGGGTTCTCTGTATTATTTTCAAAGTTCCTGTTGGCCATGAAAACTTCATCTTAAAAATATCCTGATTCATAAAAAAGAATGCATTCTTCAAATCTACTTTTGCTTCTTTATTTATAATTCTGTTAGGGTTCTATAAGCCAATGTGAGTCATAAAGTCCATGTTAAGTCTTAATTAATGTTATTATAAATGAACGGAGATGCAGAGGAATGAGAAGCACATGGAAGGCATCTGTAAAAAAGACAGGACTGCAGCTCGCTCAGGCATGTGGCAAAGAACTGAACTATGTCCTTTCTTTTTATTCATACTCAAATTTGGGAATATGTGACTGGTTGCATTTACTTGGAATTTCTTTTAATTTGATAAGTCACATTTTTGGAGCAACAGTATCTTAAAAACCAGGTGTTGAAGAAATATAATCTACAATGCAAAGAACAGAGACAAAACAAATTCCAGTATAATATTCTATATCACAGACATCTCCTTGATAGGTCAATAAACACCTGTTTGCAGATTATATTGACCCTGAATGTGTATCCTTGAAGTTTTGATTTGTATCCAAGTTCTAGCCATGCTTCGGCTACAATTAATGGTCTCTATTTCATTTCTTTAGGTTCTTACATGCATTTCAATGGCTACCCAGAACTCACAAAGTTCTTAATGAGAAGCTTTATTAAGGAAGTTAACAAGTAATAATGCCAGTGAAAGAAATGCTCAGGGTTGAGCTGCTTACCAGGATGTTACTAAGTTCTGACACGGCTGCTAAACAGTGTCCAAAGGGCATTCCACTCTGTATAAACCACAGCTAGAAGGCCTCCAGCGAAGTTCCAAGGGCCAGCAAGCCCAGTGATCAGAATGAGTGTCCTTGAGGCACATCACTCCAGTAAACCTGGGCCCACAGGCGCTCACTTCTGGTCAGCGAGTTCCACTTCCCCCAATTAAGTTACCAGGGTCACCATATTCTGCAAGGTAGCTCTCAGCTTTACTTGCTCCATTGGTTGTGGTTGGGAAAGTCCGCCTCTCTGTGCCGTGTTCTGGTGCCTGGTTCTGCTGCTGTTCCTCTAACGATACAGCTGTCTTCTAGATACAGGAAATTCACTGCATGGGGACCTTGGGTCCAAAGGATGAGTTCCGTTCCTCATAAAGAGAGCCCTCCTCCTGCTTCTCCTGAAGCTCATTTTATACACATCAGGACGCCACCTCAGGGAACCCTGTTCTGAATTACCCAAAGGTGAATCCTATTAATATCCCCCACCCTCGCCCCACATACAAATTCCTAGCAGACTCTCTGCAGACTCTGGCTGGAAAAGTCACATTAAATAATTCACTACTGCTGCAAAACTAAAGCCTTCCTACACAGATATTTTAACTAGACTTAGAAAGAAATCAGTTACCATTCTAAAGTGTGCTATCATCATAATAGAATGAAGAGAGTCAAACAGATTTCCTAAATCAGCCAGAAAAAGTTTTATGATTGTATGTTGCACCTCTGCATGCACTCTTAAAGGCATGTTCGGTGTGCAAAGCACCAAGCAAAAGGGTCAATCATAGAAACACCTCTAGGAGTTTCCAATAGTTATGGGAAATTATTCTTCGGTTTTAAGAAGACTGGAATTCTTTAAAGATTTAATGATAATCTCAGGGAGTCATCCTTTCTCTGTGGTTCCAAAAAATCAAGAGTGCATGAAAATTTTAAATTCTGCCCTATATTTTCTCCCTTTTGACCAGGAGCCTTCCTCAGGATACTTCATCAAAACGTTCAGTAGTGAGAGCCAGACTCCATTCACAGCCAAAGAAGCCACACATTCCTTCTCCTCCTTCCATTCCTTCCTCTCCTTTTTCCTCTGTGGCGCCAGCTGAACACAGACCAGTCGTTGTGCCTGAAATGGCCACTTGCAGGCTTTTAAGATCCCAGGTTTCCAGAACAAACAAGAAGATGGAACAGAAACACTAAATATATTATTAGGCAAATTTCTACGAGGCAGAAATATCCCACAAAACCAAGACCCTCCAAATCATTTTCAAGACTGATATTTTCTAGAACAGTAGCTAGACTGGGGGATATCATGACCACTTGCTCAGCTCTGATATTAATGATTAAAATAAGTCGTCACATAAACTATACTTACCCGTTCATTTGGTTGTTTGTTTTCTGCAAAGCCCTGTGCATCTGTTTAGAGAACTAAACAGATTTGGATGTCCGATCTACCCACTACAGTATTTCCACTGTTCATTCACTATTTTGTGCTAAGCAAAAATATGATTCAACCTAGAGGAGAAATATCAGCTCCTAAAATGAATAAATCAAGTGTGGCCAAAAACATTTTCTGGAACATAAGATCTCTACTTATTTCGATAAAAACAAATCTCACATTCTGACTTGTAATTGGAGTAAGGGTGGTGGGAGAGGGCATGTTTGGCTTCCTCTGACATCACAACCAGGAGGGAGAATCCAACTCAAAATCAATAAGGATGACCCTCCGCAGAAGGGTCAGATGGGCCTTTTCAGCCTTTTTCTTCTGTCAGTTCTGACACTAATTTGTAGCTTCCACGGTACTCTCTACCCCTCTGCTGAGTTCTATAATTTATTACAATGGTAACAGAACTCACAATCATACGGCTTATTAGAACAGTTACAAGACAGGGCTAGAAATGCTTAGGACACAGACATGATACTGTGGCCAGGGAAGCCTCTTCACAGCCATGCTCTTAAGCTGGCTTCTCTCTGGCCCTCAACCCTTGACCTGCTCAGACAGTGTTACAAAGTTCTTTTAGCACTCCATACTGCCTTCAGTGTCAGCTGGAAGGTGCTTGGCTATAGATCATAGGTCAGCAAACCTAGCTTCAATTATGTGCCTGTAGGTACTCCACTCCACAACCAATCTTTCTACCCTAGATATCCTGCTTTACTTGCTCTGTGCTCTTTCATGTTCTGTGGCTGCCACTCCCCTCGTGGCAGAGCTCTTTGTCTTCTGCATCAAGGAGGTGCCACAAATAGGGATCTCTGGGTCCAAAGACTGTCCTCCACTCCTTGTTCTTCTTTCTCAATGGTAGTGCAATCACCTACCACTGCTTCTGAGATGGCTCATGTTATAACCACCAGAATGGGAAAATTGACCAATTTCCACATTAGAGTCCCATAGTTTTGCAAAGCTGTTATCAATCACTCATAATTAAATCACATAATCCCATCAGCATCTTCTCCCACGGTCTCTTACCCAAACCCATGAAGAAAAAAATCCTTTGGTGGGAATAACAAAAACCATGGCTAGAAGACTTTTCTCAAATAATTCACATGACTATAACACACTGACTTTCATCTCCTTATCAAAAAAATAAATAACTCCCTTACATGCAGAAAAGTGATGAGTACCTTACTATAAATGTCATTTGGAATTAGAAATAAAACCACCACACTGAGGGTTGGATTAAATCCTGATCATAAAGCAAATACTCAGGGCAAAGGGAGATAGAATGCCATCTGAACTACGAGCCAAACTTCATTTTCAGAATCCAAGTAATGGACCACAATAATCAACCAAAGAACATGCTGCAGATCTCTTATGGAGCTCCAGCAGACACATGTGTTTTAATTCCTAACCTCCAAACCTGTGGGCATAATTCCATTTGGGACCAGAGTTTCTTCATTACCTTAATGGAGAGGATTAGTGTAGGTTTTGTCTTGAGTCAATCTCTTGTGAGATATAAAGAGATTAAATAAGCAAGCCATCAAGCCGGGATGGGATCAAACAGATGCCAAGAAGAGCCAGAAAATTCTCCAAAGAGCCAAGAAATTTTAAAGGGGAAGAACCTAACTCAAGTGTCCCGCGAAAGCCTCAAGTTGGTGCTCTGAATTCAGTCCTCCAGTCTCCTAAATTGGGATAACATTTTAAAAATGGTTTCTGTAGCAGAACACTAGAAAACCAACCCCCAAAGTTCCAACCCATTGCCATCAAGTGGCTTACCACTATTAGCCCACCCACCCCCAACATATGGGGTTCCCATAGCTGTAAATCTTCACAGAAAATAAGCCCCATCTTTCTCCAACAGAGGGGTTGACTTAAGGGAAATGAGAGGAAAATTAGAATTGAGTAAAACAAGGAAGTCACTCAGAGGGTGGGGAACAAGTGACGTTGGTGGGGGTAGGCAGATTGGAAGGTGGACACTAACAAAAGAAATCCTAGAGCTTAATGTGTGTGTTTAATTAGTCTGTCCATTAAAAAAGCATAGTACTCAAAAGGTGGGTAAAGTCTGTCTTCAATGATATATTCTCAATTGTTGAGGCCTGCTTATTGCAGTAAGATCCTGGTGTAATATAAACAGGTGACAAACCTCAAGCATTTAGATTTGACTCCTTTCCTGACCATCACCCAATTTGCTTCTGAGGACTGTAATCTAATTAGAGGCGACACACTTCATGGACAGCTCTTGGAAGGATGAGCAGTTCAGCAGAACAGGCATATCTCCTCCAAGTCAACTAACACCTCATAATTTCAATATGAGATCATCATGTCTTCCTACCCACATTAATAACTTGAAAAAACCAGTTTTATTGGTACATAGTCCACATAGCATACAAATCAGTAGGTCAATCATATCAAGAAGAGTTGCACAATCGTTGCCACAATCAATTTTAGAACACTTTCTTCTTTCCAGTACTCATTGCTATTTTTCCAAGATTCAAGTCAGGCATCAGAATCCAAAAGAGGCTTTGAGCAATGAACAGGCTCATCCCAGTCTCAGGGAGCATATTCAGATCCTATAATCGCCTATGCTGGGACCAATCACAAAGCTGAGACTTCTTAGTGCTCCAGACACCTGAGCCTGTCCCGGAGACACTGATACACTCCCTAGGGTCACTGGGATCAAAGAAGACAGACACAGATGCACGCGCGCACACACACACACACACACACACTACACTCCCTAGTAAAGTAACCAGATTTTAAGTGAGACATCATTGACGGGGGAACGGGAGGAAGGAGAGTTCTTGATTAAAAATTTGGTCTATATGGAACAACAAAAATGTTCACAGAACGCAAAAAGTTTTGTAATATATTTATTTAATTTTAAAACGCCGTGGGCTGGGGGACAAATTGTTAAAAAGCGGGACGTCTGGTCACCTTATCCTAGGGTCACTGAGACCAAAGACACACATACACAACCGGGAATGAGTGTACACCACACACCCCAACAAAAACGTTCATTGAACGCACAAGTAGTATTGCAATATATTTAATTTTAAAACGCCGTGGGACGCGGGACAAATTGTTAAAAAAGCGGGACACTGAGAACACACACACACACATACAAACACACCCCAGGAACGAGACCAAAGCCCCAAAGCCCCACAAATGCACGCACACAGCTCATACACAGAGTCCACACGCTTCCCAGCAGGCTGTGCGAGCGCCCTCAGTGGGTACCGCACGCCCGTTCTGCAGAGGGCGTCTTGTCTTCCCCGCCCCCGTGCTCAGATCTCCGAAATCCCGCTCGTCCGCCGGCCTCGGACGTCCTTCGGGAACTCTCCCATCCCAGCTGCACCAGGACTGCAATCCCTGACGCCCCAGCCCAGGAGCCGCCCTCCCTCCCGGTTCCCTCGCGGAGGCGGAGCTTCGGGACCGGAAGCAGCCCGGGTTACCAAGGAAACGAGCGCGCCGCGCGCCCAGCCTCGTTACTGATGCCTCGGCTGCGGCGGCCCGGCCTCGTCGGTTCTCGGGTTCCCAGCCAGGCCTCCCCGCGGGGCCGGGGCTCCTCCCTATGGGGGTATAGAGCGGCCGGCTCAGGGTCCCCGCGGGCCGGACGCCATCTCCCAGTCGGATCCGGTAAGTGCGCCCGTTTCTGAGCCTCTGCCACGCCAGGGCCCGCCGGCCTAAGTGCAGATCCTGGGTCTCGGGGCTCCCCCGCCCCCACTCTCGTCCTCAGTCACCACGCTGGCTGGCCAACTGCGCTTTGCTTTCGCCCACGTTCTCCACTCCACTTGCGTCCTGAGGGTGCGGGAGACGGGGAAGCAGAGTGGGGACCCTAGCGAGCGGATAGCGAGGGTGTGTGTCGGGCTGTAGGTTTTTAAGCCTGTCCAACGCGGGTGTTTGGAGTGAATTGTGGGAAGCGTTGATGAAATTTGATCATCAAAACCGGAAAACTGGATAAAGTTGTTCGGTATAAGGATGTGTAATAATGCGCCCAACAGGCAAGTCGTCGTCAACTTTGCGAAGTACCATTCATGGCGTTTTATGACTTCTCTCCCCCATCACCCTCCCGTTAAGTAAGGATAACATCTGAACTCTCTGGAGCTTTTCTGGGAACTTGTAGCCCTTTAGGAAGCAATTCCTCCATAACTATCAAGAGAATTGAGTTGACAGAGAGCGGTAGTGTAAGTAATGAAACTGGCAACGTCCTTTTAGAAAAATATATATCATTTTATTGGGGGCTCTTAACCACATCCATCCATTGTGTCCAGCACATTTATATACATATGTTGCCATCATCATTTTCAAAACATTTTTTCTACTTAATATCAGTTCATTTTTCTCCCCCCCCTTCCCCTCCCTTATAAACCCTTGATAATTTGTAAACTCCCCACCCCCGCTGTCTCCCTTTACCCTCTTTGCTGTTATCCATCCCCCTAGGAAGGGAGTTCTATGTAGATCCCCTTTCTTCCCCCACCTTACCCTTACCCTTCTGGTAGCTCTATTCTCATTGGTCCTGAAGGTTTATCTGCCCTGGATTTCCTGTGTTGGAGGAACTATAATATCTGTGCTAGTGTGCATGCCCTGGTCCAGTCAGATTTGTAAGGTAGAATTGACAACATGATGGGGGTGGAGGGGGGAGCAGAGAGGAACCATTAAAGAACTAGAGGAAAGTTGTATGTTTCATCGGTGCTATACTGCACCCTGATTGACTCATCTTGTGACCCTTCTGTAAGGGGATATCCAATATTTACAGATGGCTCTGGGTCTCCACTCCAGGCCCCCCTACCCCCATTCACCATTCACTCATATTTTATTCTGATGCCCGATACCTGACTCCATGGACACCTCAAGATCACACAAACGGGTGTGCTTCTATCATGGAGGCTTTGTTGCTTTTCAGCTACCAGGTCCCTTGTTTATCTTCAAGTCTTATCTTTTGATAGCCAGGCACCATCATCTTTCTTTACCCAATTACTGGCAAGGTTCTTCAATCGAGATAGCCATGCATAGAAGTTTGAGTTTTATTCTCAGTAGCTCTAAACAGAACCTCACATCACGAACACTTAGGTGTAGTTTTAAAATACAGATATCCCCGGTAGCATAGTGGTTGTGTGCGGGACTGTGGCCCACTGGGTTGGCGGTTCAGATCCAGTAGCAGCTCTCTAGGAGCAAGACTGGGCCTCCTACTCCCACCAGAGGGCAATGATGCCCCCCCCCCAAAGAAATAAATAAAATACAGATACCCTGGCCCTGTCCTGAGCCATTCTGATTCAACAATTGTTTGTCTGTGTGCAAATAGCGCTGAGAGTCATAACAGGGGAAGTTGGAGGCCACAGACGTCAAATGTATCTCCCCCAGACACTGATAAATAAATGTTGGGTGTCTTGTCTTGTTATCTTTTCTTTCCTTCATTGATGTTTGCAGGAAGAAAAAATAAAAAGTATATTGATTAGTGAAATAGACATTTGTTTATAAACAACTTCAATAAATATAATTATATACTTCAGAACAGTGTAACTTCTCTTTTATATGGTTTGCCCCCCAATACATCAATGACCAGCATCAGGTATTGAACAATCCATGAAAATGGGAAGGAAAGGCACACTGCAAGGTGCTATGGAAAAAATGTTAAAGTACCAAGTGCCTAACAGTTTATACTTACTGGTATACTTATTGGTGCCTAAAGGGAAAGGTGTGAGAGATTTTCATATCTTATAAAAAGCTGTACAAAATTATGTGAAAAAATAATATAAGCATATCAATGTATAATACAATAAATAGCAAAATTATAGCTTTGCAGTAAAGTGGTCTGTGAATTGTTTCATAATATCAGAAAATTCATTTCATTAGACTCTACAAATACTGATCCTTAAGCTGAAATTTAAAATATTTAGAGAACCTGACTATTTAAATCTCCATTAGGAGAATTGATTCAATTGGCACAAATGGAAGTACCTGAGGTCAATCCCATCCCTTGGTAAAACCCTTGGCATCTTTCTTTTGTGTACATTTTTGAAATTCAATTTTGAATTTCTGTCTCCCAAGAGACCTGAGCAAAATGTTTAGATGCACACTTCTCTCAGATGTAGTTGTTTTGAAAGCCTCTTGAAAGTTGCTGCAACTTGAAAGTTGCTGGGTTGGTATGAGATAAAAATACCAAAGAAACTAAGTTGACAGGCTTACTGAAACTTGGGCGGAGAATAGATTAAATAAATTAGATGGAAAGGTCTTTGAAAATGATAGCTTTGAGGTAATAGGAAATATTTGGTATGCTGATGCATTAGGATTATTGCTGTGAAGAAAAAAACTCACTGCCATTAAGTCAATTTTGACGCCTTGTGTACCCTATAGAATGAAGTAGAGTTAGCCCATCAATTTCCCAAGGCAGAATATCCTTCTGGAAGCAGAACACCTCATCTTTCTCCCACGGTGTGGCTGGTAGGTTTGAAGTGGAAACCTTGCAGTTAACAGCTCAAATCCCTACACACTGTGCCATCGTGGCTCTGGTTATTGCTGTAACAGTTCACAAAGGGTTATCGCCCATTACATAGTAAGCTGATTGTTGTTTTTTGTTTTTGTGGCAAGGGTAGTAGACATAAAATGAGCTCCTTGAAATACTTTCTTATGTGATCTGAAATCTAAACTTAAGTGTCTTAGAAGGATGAGAACAGCCATAAGCTTAGTGTATAATAGGCAATATATTTTGTTTGAATTCATAATACTTCTGTCTTTGAGTTGCTAGTGGAACTTCTAAGAGTATGCATCAGACGTATTCATGGAGCTGTGTTGCTCTCTGGGAACACAGGTGGCATCATGGTTATTCCTCGGGCTGCCATCTATAGAACTAGCAGCTGCTTCTTAGGTGAAAGAAAGGTCTTTCCATTCCAGTAAAGAGTTACAGACCCACCAACTCATGGGGGCATTATACCCTGCCCTGTAGGGCGACTGTGAGTCAGCATTCACTTGATTGCACTGATTTTGTTTCCTGTTAGATACACTGAGTGAGGCTTTAGGTAACGAACCACACGGTTGTCAGTTCAAACCCACCACCTGTGTCCTGGTTTATGATCTTGGAAACCCTAAGGAACAGCTTTACTCTGTCCTGTTAATAGGGTGGCTGTGGGTCAAAACTAACTAAATGTCAGTTGATTTAGACTAAGTAGCAGTTATGAAAACCAGGAGTATGGTTCCATCAAATTGTACGCATGCTCGTGCATGATGTTCTTCTTAGACAGATTTGTAGTGACTTATAAGGATATATGTATGGCTTAGCAGGCAATGATATGTAACATATCAGTTAAGAGCTTTGTTTTTAGTGATAAAAATTCCAACCCCTTACAGAAGGGTCAAGGGGAGGAGACAAGCTGGTCAGGGTGCAGTGTAGCAATGATGGAACATAACTTTCCTCTAGTTCTTAAATGCTTCCCCACCTTCCACACCACTATCATATCCCAATTCTACCTTTCAAATCCGACTAGACCAGGGGGTGTACACTGGTACAGATAGGAACCAGAAACATGAGGAATTTGGGACAGATGATCCCTTCAGGACCGGTGGTGAGAGTGGCAATACTGGGAGGGTACAGGAAAGGTGGGGTAGAAAGGGGGAACCGATTATAAGGGTGAAGGGAGACATCGGACAGTGGAAGACATGACGAAATAATAATTATAAATTATCGGGTTCATGAGGGAGTGGGAAACAGGGAGGGACGGGAAAAATGAGCTGATACCAAGGGCTTAAGTAAAGCAAATGTTTTGAGAATGATGAGGGAAATAAATATACAAATGTGCTTGACATACAATGGATGGATGGATGGAATGTGAAAAGAGGTGTATGAGCCCCCAATGAAATGATTTTAAAAAGAAAAACATAGAAAAAATTCCAGCCGTAACTGGGTGGACGTAAGCAAATGTCCTGGTCAGCCTTTTGCTTTCTAAGCTTCATGGTCAGGTTTTCCATGAACCCTACTGTTAGTAGGTAATTCTATGTGCTCTTAATCTCACAAGCTGATCCTGAGTAGGACCTGTTTCTCCTAAAATGGAATGAACTACACTGCAAACAGTATGCTATTCCAAGGGTGTTATTCTGTCTTGCCGTGGGTTATGAACTGTCACTCTGCTTTGCCCTTAAAGCGCCTTTCTGATAATCGGCTTATGCGCTCTACCATGCCTCGATCTGTACTATCTGGTTTCCCCCATATGTGTCATTAAGTTATTAAACATTTTGTAGTGTATATGCTTAGTTCCCCATATCTAGGAGCCTTTGCCTTATAATATCTTACTTTTTTCTCACTTGCAGCTAGCTTATTAATAGTTGAATCACGTTATGGGATTGCTAGACAAGCTGTCAAGCCTGCTGGGCCTGAAGAAGAAAGAGGTTCATGTTCTATGCCTTGGACTGGACAACAGTGGCAAAACAACAATCATAAACAAGCTTAAACCTTCAAATGTAAGCGTCTTTATTAGATTATTTCTGCATTTTCTTCTACTAGACTGAGTTAATATGTAATGTTTTGTTTGGTATCTTAACTTCATGTAACCATAATAGGAAATCCTGTTTGATGAGCAGTGCCCAAAATTAGTATAGTTTACCATAATTTTCAGTTCCTTTCATTCATATATAAAGAATATGGATATATAAACACACATAAACATATAAGTCTTGGTTATTTAGACTGAAAAGTTATTTTCAAATGCCCTTTTCTCTCAGAAGACTCATTTACCAAGTGTACCTTCAGGATGTGTTGCTGTCTTTTTGTTCTTCACAAGAACATAGCCAGAGGTAAAGGAGACTATTGTTATAGAGTTTACGAATAATGTGTCTCTTAAACAATTTTCCCTCAAAGTGTGGTATGCTGAGCAATAGCTAGCAAAATGATTTTAAATGATATATAGTTGACACTTTAATAGCTATCTTCAATATTTATTAGAAGAATACATAAAGTTAGTACATTTAGCACATAATCTATCCTCAGACAAAGCTACATAGCAGAAGCCTAAATAAAATTAAAAAAAAAAAAA